>JAATLQ010038567.1:0-65535 GCA_013421005.1 Heliconius erato x Heliconius himera | reverse complement strand
GAAGAAATGGAAATATAAATTTAAGTAAATATTTCATCTCCTCGAGTGGGGATCGAACCCACAACCAGCCGGTTTTGCAGTCACACCTCGTGCCGCTGCGCCACGACCGTCCTCATATATATTAATGTTATTTGATTATATCGTCATTTTTAGATATGTTTATACATTTTAAACTATAGAAGTTTTCAAATCAACAAAGATATTTTTAATGATGTAACTACTATATCAATTAAGGAGATAAGAATAGTTAAATTAATTCAAAGAGTAATTAGCATAACGTGACTATTGCATTAAAAAATTAAGCTAATTCGAGGGCCTTACAATAGATTGAACAATTAAAACGTGACAATGTATTTTAATATAGGAAAATAGATTAATCATCGTCAATATTAAATAGCTATAAACCTTCTACCTTGGGAAACATAGGAAGGAAAATTAATAGAATGAGAACACAATGAAAAGAGAACATTATACAAAAGACAAAGGACATGAGTTTTCCGGCGAAGTTGATTTGGGAGCCACTGTGAAGTGAGTGAAAATGAACCTTACGCAAATATTTTGGAGACGCTCAAGCTTATTTATTTCAGTTTCACGTTGTATCCCGCCCACAGCAGGGTAGGCAGCGGGAACCTAGTATTAAGACACTCCATTCCCCACTTTCTGCCGAATTCTGGAGGCATTTAGTGTTGAGTGAAGAGCTCAACGCCGCGCTTTGCTTCTAAGAAATGGAAATATAAGTGTAGCTCCTCGAGTGGGGATCGAACCCACAACCCCAATCATAACAGTAACTCGATGATTTTCCAAGCCAGTTAACCAGTGCAGTACTATGACCGGGTCTGAAACCAGATTGTAAAGGATTATAAAGGTTGTTTTTATTCGGGTATTTACTTACTTTCTGACTTTTGATAGAAATGGTAAAGTGGATATAGATCGGTATTCAGACATGTAGGAAGCCGAGCTTCTTTCCAGGATGTCATATCTAGAGATATTTTCCAGGGTGCCCATGGTCTTTATATTATAAAAGTACGGCGGACATATTACATAAAAATGTCATGTTTTGTCATCGGTTAGCTTATATCCGCCATCTTCTTCATGCCAAAATGAATAGACTATATAAATTTTTAGAAAACGATTAGAATAGAATTATTCAATAAATAATTATTGAATAATTTACGATTTCTCCTGTTTTGATGTAATTAAGTGACTTTGTATAATAATCAAACAAATCAATTGTAATTTATACATAAAAAATTATGCGCCTCGGGTTTTTCATTGGTTAAAAAATAAAACAAACACAATGTTTCAACAAATTATATTGAAAACCAACATTCATTATTTACAATTCAAATTGATTATATTTTGTATTAATATAATTTATTCATAATTAATATTATATGGACAAGATTACAAGGTATATTAAATATTAAATAAGTATCCTAATATGTAATAAGTACAGTTTATTTAGTTGTTATTTGAACCTGTCAGGTCACAGATTCAAAATAAAGCATGCATAAATATAGATTATATTTACAATTTTGCTAGTAAATCCAATAATAATATGAGATTCACTTTATGCTATATTTTATGATACATAATAAAAACTAAATTTACGACATGTTTGCACAGTCGAATAATAATTGTTACCGATTTAAACTATTCAGGGTAAACACTTAACTGATAGTCAACTTTAAAATGGCCGTACAATTTGAATAATAGCTACAATTATTACAAGTCATTTATTTAAATTTTCAAGTTTATTTATAAATCAACTTCAATTATGCTGTTTTTGTAAATATAATAGCGTTAATATAAATATTCTTTGTTTGTATTATTATCTGTATATAAATAATAGGATTAGAAGCTGTAAAAGTCTTTGAAAAATGGGGTTTTTCACCATAAATAATATAAATACCTATGAGGAAAATTTAAATTTTTAGTTTATTTATAATAACTTTTTTACTTTTGCAAATATTTATTGTAGAAAAATTATTTTGTCTGTACTTTAATATTATATATTAAAATATATTATTTAATAATAACTTTTAGAAGGTTCGTGCATTGACACCAGTATAATAGAACAGGATGTCGGCATTTGTATAGTGGAACGACAAACATTAAACAGCAAGCTAGTTATTATACATAATTTACCCTTAAATTGTTACTGTATTATAATGTAGTTCAAAAATATACTTCGTTTGTTCAGAAAATTTGCAAAAAATGTTGCAGTTATGTAAATTAAAATTATATTTTTTTACTTAAAATACAATTTATTATTTTAGGTATAAAATATTTATTATTAAAATTCTTTCTTTGAAGAATAGAATTTATCAGAATATAACTTTAAGGTTACTTTATTAAGCTTATTTGACATAAACGTCAAATACAATATTTTTTAATTGATACGTAATTTAGTGAAAACAACATTTTGCCATACTGAAAAATAGTTAATTTTAAAGTTCATTCAATTTCTTTAAATGCAACTTGCAATAAATTCTAACAAGTATTGTTGTTTAGGTAAAACTCTTCAATATTGCTTATTTTGTACCTACATATAATATTTCTCTTCATAATTCGTTTTAATAAACGGAATTTCACCAGATTATAAATAATGCTAAATTTAATAATATTCTAAATCTTAAAGAGATTCATCCAATAACGGATTTATACTAACAGTCTTGATTTGTAATTCACAAATCTATATGGACGGAACTTAATAGTACTAGAGTCCTGCTTTGTTAGAGGAAACTTAGAGTCAAGACACTCTGTTCTCCGTTTTCCATTTGTGTGTTGATTGACGCTGCGCTTTGTTTACAAGAATATGATTAATGTTGTTCTTATATATTATTCGGCAGAAAGTGGGTAACGGAGTGTCTTAACACTAGGTTCCCTCTGCCTACCCTGCTGTGTGCGGGATACAGCGTGAAGCTGATTTTTTATTTCTTTCTTATTAAAATTTAACAAATTTGATGGCATCAAAACTAAATTTTTTTTTTAACTAAAACAATTTTAAGATGGTTAGCATTGGATTGTGTTGAACAATACAACTTATAAAGCTAACTATTATTAGACATTTTCCATATTAATTACGATATTTAACAATTTTAATAGTCTAGGAGTTAAATATTTATATTAGTATCTAGGATACTATTTATGGAGGATACTTTCTATCTGATTATATACTGTAGACAAGTATCCTAAAACTTTTAACAATATTTTGTACACTAAAAAATACTCAATTTTAACTTTTATCAGGGAACAGCCTTTATACTGTCATTCTTCTTATCTAACTTCTCATATATTTCATCGACAGTTTTATTCCTTGTTTCCGGGAAAGCGACTAGAGTGTAAATTGACGCGAAGAAGGAGATTATTGAGAAGAATAGAAACGTCCAGTGGATGCTGATTAGTTCACAGAGCTTTGTGAACCATTTCATTTGTATGAAGTTGCTTAATTTCGCACAGATGTTCGCGAATGATGAGACAGTGCCTCGTAACTGGAAAATAATAAAAAAACAATATTAAAATTGGTCTTCTTGGGTTCTATCGAGGAGAATGTTAATTCTTATAACATTACTCAAATGGATAAAAACCACTTAAGTACGAAAATTGCATGATTTTCTTATAAAAAAACTGTTTTATATTTTATATAAATCGAAAGGTTCATCATAGCTGTTTTTAAGAATGACAAAATGAACATCACATCTACAGAACATAAAACATTTCTCAATATCAAATTCCGTTTATAATTATCTATTAAAAGAAAAGAAAGTAACTAGAAGTGATTATTGTATTTTTCCACAATTGTTTCTGTTTTGCCGCGCTTTGCCCCGACACCAGAGCGAAGAAATGAAAATGTAAATGTAAATAAATATCTCATTTCCTCGAGTGGGGATCGAACCCACAACCAGTCGATTATACAGTCACACTTTGTGCCACTGCGTCACGACTAGCCTCTAATTTATTAAGTGTTTATCTAAAATAAAAAAAATAAAACTTACCTGGAAAGTAAACAAATCGGTAATAATAATATAAGATATAGGCTGGAATCCGGCGGCATCAGCAAATATACATAAACACATAGCGAACACCGGCAACCAGCCCGGCAGCCACGTCACCGAGCCGGCGAGGTAGAACCACGCGGCCAGGATCAGCATGCCTACACCGACGGCGAATGACGTTGATACCAATAAAAGCTGAAAGATAAATGATATTTTTTCAGATTTAATTTAATTCAGATAAGATTTAATTCAGATAATATTTTAAAAAACTATATCAGTGTGAGAATAAATAAGCTATCGTCATTTTTTTAAACAAGAAAATAAAAAAAATATACATATATGTATGTTTTTATGGGTCCAATCTTGACGCAGGGGCACAAAATGTGACTGTAAACCTGACTGGATGTAGGGTCGATTCCTACTCGAGGAATTGAAATATTTAAAATTTCTATAATAAAATAGGAAACGACGTGTATTAACACGACCTGTAGTAACAGGTTCACTGTGGATGCCTGAGTGCTGGGTATTGCGTGACGCTTAAAAATAAAGAATTACCTTTCTTCCAGTCTTCTCAACTATACAAGTAGCGACAATGGACCCCACCAACTGAACCACTCCAATCAACATCACCTGTTTATTAGCACTTAAGTTCAATGATATGGACTCCGAAGCGCGCTGGAACACGAATCCGGCGTATATCAGCACTATGAGATATCCGTCGAACTGCTGCGTGATCTTGATCACCAATGTGATGATGAACGCTTTGAACGTTGCTCTGTCCTTTACTGAAATTAATATGTGAAAAATTTATTATTTTTTTTTATTATTCATATAGATTTAGTTAAATATTTTGAGTGAATGAGATCATCGTGGATCAGCTTCACGCTGTATCTCTAATAAATAATACGCAGTAGACGTTTTAGAAGAGACTGACATTTATTATAGTATAAATATATAGTTACATAGCTTGGCCACAGATGGCTCTAGTGGTAAATATTTTCTTATATTTTGTTATAAAATTAACAATCTCGCACACAGCAGGGTAGGCAGAGGGAGGAGGGATTAATTAGAGTTAAGACACTCCGTTCCCCACTTTCTGTCAAATTCTGGAGGCATTGCGTATTGAATGGCAGAACTCAACGCCGCATCATCGTGGATCAGTTGTGTTTATTGTTAAACTGGAAACGCCATAAGTGGATCCGATCCCCATAGGGTATTTCCATTTCCTTGGTCTGGTAGACCGATAGCAGCGTTGACTTTCGTTTTCTAGATTCTCTCTGCCTACCCATATGAATGTATAGGAGATAAATCGTAAAACTAGAATAACATGAATCATAGTATTTGGCTCAACACCATAGTTTTAACTTTAAGCACTAATTGAGCAAATATTCGTGTATAATAATCAGCTTCACGTTGTATCCTGCACACAGCAGGGTAGGCAGACAGAACCTAGTGCTAAGACACTCCGTTCCTTACTTTCCACCGAGTTCTGGAGTTGTTTGGCTCGACACCAGAGCGAAGAAATGAAAATATAAATGTAAATAAATATTTCATTTCCTCGAGTGGGGATCGAACCCACAACCAGTCGATTTTACAGTGACACTTTGTGACCCTGCGCCACGACTGACCTATATTCATTATTCTATTTGTGTATACAGCTGTTAACCCATATAGACCCGCCGTGCCCAAATGAGGACATTTATAAAAGTACCCTCGTTATTTTTATATTTTTTTATTTATGCAGTTCATGTCTACAATTGTGTCGATAAATAGTGAATCTTTATGATGTGGCCGTAAAAGTAATTTAAAAAACATTTATAATTGTTCATTTTGTGCCTTTTGTGGAGCTGTTGCATTAATTTGTGAAGGCATAAGTTAAGTATTTTTTATTCTTAACTTTTTCTCCTAGTTACATTAGTTTTGGTACAAAACATACTCAATTACATAGTATTTTATAAAATATAATTACTTTTAATTAGAAAAGAAGACTTGGAATAAGATAAATTTAGCTTTTAGTGTGCTGTCCCCAATTAGGGCCAATGGGCACATCAGAAGTAAAAAAATATTTTTTTATTGGTAGATCCATCTCAAGTTAATAATGACACGAAGGACATTTAGCGGTTGCAATAAATACCAGGTTCTTCAAGAAGCAATTGAAGCTGTAATTATTGAAGAAGAAGACGTCGGAGAGGTAGATTTAGTTGCGCTGCCTACATAACCAAGTGTGGTTACTAATGAAGAAGAAGGAGATGATGGCAACATACAAAGCATTGCTATTCCACTAGACATACCAGACAGGGTGCAAGTGTTTACTAATAGAGACAATCGACAAACGACTTATACTGTAGAAAAACTCTAGAAGCCAATCCTACAGAGCTTTTGGGTATAAGAGTAGTCAAACAACTATTCAACAAACTGGATACCGATGCTAATGACCGTGTCACATACTTCGATAATTTCTTTACTGATACGCATTGCTTCGAGATTTACGACAGGCTGGTTATCGAACAACTGGTACTGTTCGCGTTCGCGTATAGTAGAACCACGAAGTGTCCTCTCACAGCAGTAAAGGATATGAAATTGAATGAACCGCTTTGACCAAGTCAACCAAATTTTATTTGTGCGATGGTTGGACAACAGCGTCTACACAATGGGGTCAAATTTCGACAGCGTTCTTCCTCTGGGTAAAGTAGAGATGGAGTGCTGTAGTAAAGAAAAAAATAAACGCTGGCATTCCGCACGTTTTTCAAATCTGTAACAAGGGTATGGGCGGGGTGAATCAGGCAGATCAATCTGTTTTCCTGTATCGTACTGCTGTATGTGGTAAAAAATGATGGTGGGTTTTATTCACATACGTGCTGGATCTCGCTGTTGCAAATTCATGTCGCCTTCTCCTACCAAGCATTACAAACAAGATAGATCAGCTTGATTTTCGTCGTTACATCACTCGTCACTATATGAGAGACGGAGACAGCAGCGTATGTATTCGCCCAGCAGCTTTTGCAGTGCCAAGCATGATGGGGTGGGAAACTATCACCAAAAACTTTCCCAGCAACTAAGATGTGCAGTGTGCCATAAAAAAGCACGTTGGCAATGCAAAAAGGTTGTAAAACACTTTGCGTCGAAAAAAAATGTTTCGAAAGTTTTCATATCACTTGAGCCCAGTGGCCTCATTTGAGGACGGCTTTTTTTTAATATTAAAATAAAGTAAAATAATATTATTTTTTACATTTTTTATTTTATTACATCGGTATCTACCAATTATTACTTAAAAAACTTTTTATTTACTGCTAGTTAAGGTATGGGTCTAAATGGGTTAATATTCCACTGGAACTGAATGAAACATGATAAATAATTAACACCCTTGCCTACTACATCTTAAAACAAGTACAAAATATAACAAACTAGAGGCCGCCCGCGACTTCGTCCGCGTGGAAACCCTATGATAACGTAACAATATTATCAACATAAGAAATATGGTAACTAAGTATTGCAAAGCTCTAATCATAGGTCTATTGGTAGCTACTGCAGTATGCTCCTATAAACTATATTTAACGATTTTTTTTCCTTCAGCATAAACATGCAGATTTTTTGCTTTGGAAACATGTGAGCAAGCCACATAGAGCTGCCCATGAGAAAAACATGGCGTGTCCAAATGTAGGTCTGCTACCTTCAAGGTTTGACTCTGAGATCACGCATTCAGTTTTCAGAACCGATAAATGTATCTATTTTCAATTAGGAATCAATCCCGCGGAACTCCGGGATAAAAAGTAGCCTATATGTTATTCTGGGTCTTTAGCTACCTACATACCAAATTTCATAGTAATCGGTTCAGTAGTATTTGCGTGAAAGAGTAACAAACATCCATACATACTCACAAACTTTCGCATTTATAATATTAGTAGGATAATATAATAGGTAAATATTGAAATATATAATACGCTCAAATATATGCTTAGCGGATTGTAAGTAAACAAAATTACAAATAAAAGTGTAACATTGGTATTGTAACACAATATATGAGTTATGCAAATCCCATGCAAATGTCTTCTCGGCCTAGTTACTAGCCCGTGATAGAACAAATACACAGGGTTTCTATAAAATAAATATAGAATTTATTATAAGTAATAATAACAATACATTCATTACAATATTATTAAGTACCGTGTACCGGTTTTTCTCTGTCTATATCTTAAATGTATCGTATTTATATATTTTTGTTATGTTTCTGTATGTATAATCACTAATGGATTTCTATTAAATACACAGTGTAACTTCAATTTCCATTTCAGCTAATAAAGCGATAGAAACAAAATAAAGAAAGTATAAAGAATTTGCAATATTTAATTGCAGCTTTAAGTTGTATCCTGCACACAGCAAGGTAGGCAGAGGGAACCTAGTGTTAAGACACTCCGTTCCCCACTTTCTGCCGAATTCTGGAGGCATTGCGTGTTGAGTGGCAGCACTCAACGCCGCACTTAACCTCGACACCAGAGCGAAGAAATGTAAATATAAATTTAAGTAAATATTTCATCTCCTCGAGTGGGGATCGAACCCACAACCAGTCGATTTTACAGTCACACCTCGTGCCGCTGCGCCACGACTGGCCTCATACTTGTTGTAAAGAAATACATATTTTTTTCTAAACTTACATATAATTTTCCAGACGGATTTAGGATCGGCCTTGGTCTGTTTCTCTATTTTGACAATGGTGTCTATGTCTTGTTCTATCGTGGGGTCCATTGTGCTTTTGCCGCGTAACCACGCTAGCACCGTTTTAGCTTCCTGAAACGTTAATTATTGAAATTAGTTATATTATAAAATAGGCAGACGTTGCGCAGGTGCAGAAACGTGCGGTTGTGAACGCAACGGTTGTGGTTTCGATTTCCACTCGGAGGAATGAATAAAATAAAAATAAAAATATTTAATTTATCCTATAGTTAATTTATAAAAGTCTTCCAATATAAAAAGCATCTTTAGATTTGCGCAAAGTTATCGGAGGTGATTTTGCTATTGCATTTTATAATGTAAACCAACCACATTTGCGAAAATTTGCGTAAAAAAACCCAGCAATTAGAAATATTACTTTTTGTGAATGAAAAGGCCCATATTGACAAAACGCTCTCAAATCCGATATACCTACATCTCAGAGTTGAGAACGATTTGTTAATACAGGTACTAGTGTAAAAACACTCCATTCTTCACTTTCCACTCGATTATCTCTATTTCGAGATATTTCGTGTCACATCATCGGTCAAACCTAACGCTGTTTTTGCCCTACCGGAAAGGAGAAATAAAAATAATTCATTGAAAATAATAATAATGGCAAATAACTAAAAAAATATGCTAGAATTGATTTAATTTATGCAATTAAAAAGTTGTCTAATAATTAATACTTACATCAACTTTACCCTGTTTAACTAGGAACTCTGGTGTTTCAGGCATTACGAGGAAGATGAAGAACACTATCGCAGGAACCAACAGCCCAATCCAAAGCATCGTGTTGACATGCAGGAGATCGGCGAACACGTAGCTAGCGAGGTAGCCTATGTTTCTGAAAATATACAATTCAAAACATGATAAGCATTAAGAAATTTAATAATATATATTTAAATTTAGTATTTTTTAACTTTATCTATTATTCCGTATAGTGTTAAGGCAGATCTTAGTGTTAAGACACTCCGTTACCCGCTTTCTGCTCGAGTTCAGGATTGGCGGTAGAAGTACTCGTAGGTATAGTATAGAATTGATCCCATGACCGTTCCGCATTTATATTTACTAACTACAGAACAAAAAAGTTTTAAAAATATTTATTCTCATAAGTCCATTACTTAATAATTAAATATTTTTTTAAAATATTGCATCTACATAGACATAAAAACACTATAAAATTAAAAAAAAAACTATTTCAATGAAATTCTAAAATGTTATTTACTACGAATATAAATATTGACCTCAATCAATTTATTTGCAACAAGTAAAGCGCTTCTGGTTTTGTTAATTATATCTATATAATGTATAAAATATACATATATTTATTTACATTTTTCTAAAATAATCGGTTACGATGCAAATGAAGTTCAAAAATGAATACATTAATATTTAAATGTCGGTCGGTCCGTCGGTTTCTTTACTAATAGCAAGTATATTCATCAAAGGTTTTATCTAAGATTTTATCCGGTCACTAAATAAATATTAAAAAAAATCGTAAAAATATATCTTTTTTTTGTTTAATATACTCACCCTGTTGACCTAGTGTCAAGACACTCCGTTTCACTTTCCGCCCGAATTACACATTGAATATCGAACCCACAATTATCATATTAACAGTAAGGCGCTGTACCACTACACCATGATGACCTCCACTATTATTAATTATACTTTTATGGTTTTAGGGGAGTTATCCTTCCCCTATAGAAGAACATCCTTGCACATCTCTTATGCAAAAAGCGGAAAGTAAAAACGGGGTGATGATATACATGTCACCAAGTACTATTTTCTTTAAAATGAGAAAAAAAACAACAATTTAAAATATATACCTAGATTTTGTTCTATATAAATATTTTGAAACTGTATAAATTTTGACGAAATATTAACATTATTATAACTGGTATTTTTATGCGTAACCTGATTTTGATTTTGTTTCAATATCTTAATATATTATGTATTTCCATAAAAGAAACTTTCAAAATTCTAGGCAAAAATACCTACTTAAGTATGCATAATATTTTATTTAAGACACAGTGTTAGAAAATCTTGACACCAATACATTTAATAGACTTTTGAACCTAGGATTTATTTTTACACGCAGAAAAGTTGTTATTGAGACCTATGGCCTAAGATGTTTATCACTTTAACAGAGAAACTAATTATAATATAAATTAGCTATTTATTTATTTTTAGCTTCACTTTGTGTCCTGCACATAATAAGGTACGCAGAGGGAACCTGGGAATCTAGTGATAAGACACTCTGTTTATATTAAAACAGTTCTTCCCCATTTTCCGCCAAATTCTGGTGGTATTGCATGTGGAGTGGTGGGACTCAACACCGCGCTTTGTCTAGAAACCAGAGCGAAGAAATGAAAATAATAAATATTTCACTTTTTCGAATGGGACCCACAACCTGTCAAGGTTACAGTCACACACTTGTGCCCCTCCTCCACTACTGGCCTCTGATTATTTATTTTTTCTTGTTTAATTGAGAAAAATAAATGTGAAGTAACGTTGTACAGCGGCACAGCGTCTAACTGTAAACTCGACGTTTGTGAATTCGATTCACTTGGGGTTCCCCCGTTTGGAGGAAATGAATTATTTTCATAAGGAAGTAAGAAAAAAAGGCATAATAAGGTGTTAAGTTCCGCCACTCGACACGGAATGTTTCGATAATTGGACGATGCGTTGGGAACGGAGTGTCTTAACACTAGATGTTCTTTGCCTATCCTGCTATATGCCTAATATAAGGGCACAATGTGAAGTGTTTTTTCTTATTAATCAATTTACCTGTTTAATATAAGCAAAGATCCCAATGCGCCTCTCAAATCGATATCGCTGATCTCCTTTAAGTAAATTGGTAGGACGATGTAGCACGCTGAGCAGGGTATGCCAGCTATGGCTCTCGCCAGAATAAGGGCCCAAGGTTCCAAGCACAGCAACTTAATTTGCCAGTATAGCTGAAAAACATAATTTTTATGATTTTATTATAAAGAATATTTTCTTAAAGGTAAAATATGTTATTTTATTGCTTTATATATGACAGATTTACTCGTATAATGGGTGACCTCGTATTTTTTTCATAAAAAGTATAAAAAAATATTAGAATCCAAGTGAGAGACGGCGAGGCGCAGATGCGCAATATTTGATTGTAAAAGCGATGGTTGTAAGTTCAATTACCATTTCGGGGAATTAATTAGTTTCATTTCCTCGTTCTGGTGCCTGATTGAATCTGTGAGAAAATTCCACAGATAGTACCGATAAAAAAAAAAACAATTAAGAATCTCTTTTTTAAACATTTTTAAAGTGTTATTCCACACTTAGGAAAGAAAAATACGTATTTAGAAAACGTATAAAAAAATTTATTTCCAAAAGGCGCGGGTTCGAGTCCCGCTGCGTTCAAATTTTTATACGTTTTCTAAATAAGTCATTAAGAATCTCATTTCTACGTCTATTCCGTACCTGGTGCCTTAAACTTATTGTTTATAGTTATGGATTTGATCGAATTTAAGTTTTACAATATATGTACATAATTGTTTGTTTTCACAGTCAACTTAGAGAATTGTCAAAAACATATATTTGGCATAACGTTCATTCACAGGACTTATAATATTTAAAAAAATATAATATTTAAAAAAATCAAAATTGATACAAACAGTGTAAAATTTTACGAAAGGTAACGGTACGGTAGTAAAAATTTATTTTAAAATAAATAAAAAACAACGTGATATTAAAGTCTCTACCTAAGTATGTGCGGTATAATAATCTTTATCATAAATTGCATAAAATTCAAGTTCTCACGAGTAATATGCATTAGCCAATAGGTGCTTCTTTTTTTTAATGCAATTAAAAACATTTCTTATTTTTTTTTAAATCCATTTAATGATTACAATACCAGTCTTTTAATACAAATGTCCAAAAGGAAGGAAGCGGTCAATACCTTTTTTACAAGTTCATTCCACTTTTTTCAAGTTATTTTAATATAAACAAAAAACAGGCTTTTGATTCGGAGCGGAACAACTTTTTCTCATTGTTTACAAACAAATAAGATGCAGATTAAAAAATGTTTGAAAGGTGCGTTGCGTATTTGGTCACTACCTAGTTTTTTTTTATTTTAAATAAAAAAGGTGGTGCCTTTTTATTCAGTCTGAATTAAATTATTTATTTTTAAAGGTAATTTTGTTATGAGAATAGATTGGCATATCCGCATGCTGAATATGCATATATTTTGTCAACTTTATAGATGGCCATCGTTGCCATCGGACGAATAATTCAATCCCTGAGGGAGTATCGAACCCACAACCGTTGCGTTACAGTCACACAAAGCATCTAAATACCATTTTATTGTAGCCGATATCAATAAATTATCATATTATATAATGAAAATCTTGGTAATACCAAGCAATGTACACAATAGAAAACAAAACTTCTTGCTTAAATGTCATATTTAATGTTTTTTTTAATGATTAGTTAAGAATTATGATACTTGCCTTTCATTTAAAAAATAAATAAATACAGTTATAACTAGCATTACATGTTATATTGAAATATATATTTTTTCATAATATTATACGGTTGTTTAAATGACTACAATAGATAAAAACATAGTAGTAGCTGGGAACTTTTCTAGGAAAAAGCCAGAAACGACAAGTTATAAGTTAGTTAGCGAGATCTGTAATATGTCTACTGTAATCAGAAGAAGTTGTCCTCGACCTGCATTCGTAGGTTCAATTTATAAAGGGGAATCACCTTATAAATATTTAGCAAAATTGTACGTTTTTCCCGCATAGCAGAGTAGGCAAAGGTTAAACCTTGTGTTAACTGTTAAGGCACTTCGTTCCCCAATTTAACGCCCGGTTTTTGAGATATGCGTTGAGTGGTAGAACTCAACGCTGTGTTTGGTCTGCTAGAGCATGAAAATGATAATAAATATAATCATTTCCCCGGACAGGGCTGGATCCAGTAACCATTGCTTTTACCGTCAGACGCTGTCCCACTGCGCCACGACGTTCTCATTAGAGATATGTCTTATATAAGAGACCAATTAAGTATTAATTTTTTGTAGGTACTCGGAAGATGTAAGGTCTGAATTAAATTTTAAATTAATTTAATTTAATGATTTTTCGTGAATTTTCAGTAAGATTAGACGTGTCTTATCTGATTATCATGAAAATTATATATTTAGTAACCCTTCCTCAAAAATCCTTTTACACAAAGCGAAGATTTTATTATATTTATTCTACATTCTATATACCTACGACAGACAGAGTTATGATGTGTGACCTCCGTGTATTTTTAATTAAGATTCAAAACTAAACTAAATCAAGGTTTATTTCATTTCCTTGTATTTAAGACGCATTTATTCTGGCATTTATGAGATAAATAAATTGTTACAAAAACATTTTATTAAATGTATATAATTTTATGTGACTTTGAGGATTCAGCATTTAAAAATTGATAATCGATTTTTTTATCTATTTATCTGATGGCTATATTTTAGACTTGTTTATTTATATTAGTGCTTTACTTTAGTATATAGGAGTTAAATATCTATCTAAAAATATTTATAATGTACTATTTAAATTATTTTGTAATTAATAATAAATAGTCGATATAATTTGAAAAATACTTGATTTCAATCGATCTTAAAAAATAAAATAATTTCTTTTAAATGTAATTTAATAGAAATAGTAGGTAGAGGGAACCTAGTGTTAAGATACTCCGTTCCCCACCCTAAACCGAATTCTGGAGGCATTGCGTGTTCCGTGGCGGAACTCAATGCCGCGATTTTCCTCGAAACCAGAGCGAAGAAATGGAAAATATATAATATTTCATTCCTTTGAGTGGGAATCAAATCCACAACCTAGTTACGACCGGCGATTTTGTCACGACTGAAATTAGAGGCCAATTTATCGAGCAATTGGATATCGAGCAAAATAATAATATTGCTGTTAAGTAATAGTAAAATTAAAATATGAAATTAATCAAATTTGCGATTAAATTTTACGATACTTTTATCATTCAAGATTTCATTCTTACCAACAATTAACAGTAAATATATCTTACAATTTTAGTTCTTATATAATGCTTGTATTGTATACATTATTTTTTATATATTTATATGATATATAGAAATACCTAGACATTGTCATCGTATTTAATAACTACGACTAATTTATTTTCAATATATATTAATAAAACAATAAGTTGTTATGTAAATATATATAAATCTTAAAAAATCATTGCTTCTTTCACTCAGTATAATATTAATTTACATATTATAATGATGTCTTATGTATTGTATTATTTAATAACTACAACCTATTACTATTCTAATCTATACTAATAGTATTTAGTTGAAAAGTTTGTTCGATTTTTTTTATATACTATCACGCTGTATATATCACGCTGAATCCCGCTATAAGCAGATGGAGGCTAGTGGTTAGACATTCCGTTTCCATTAAGTCATTACCGTTCCCCACCTTCCGCCGTATTTGAAGGCATTGTGCGTTGAGAACTCAACGCCGTGCTTTGCCTCATTACCAGAGTACATAAAAATATTAAATATATCATTTTCCTGAGTGGGAATTGAACCTAGAACCTGTCGCGTTTACAGTCACACGCTTGTGCCCATGTACCACGAAGGCTCAGTTTGTTTGATTGAATGATGATCTGATGATCTGAAAAATTCTTTCAGTGAATTTGTCAAGGAAGGCATTTGTAATTGTTTTGTTATAACCCACTTAAAAATCATATATCATGTGCTACACACAACTGACAAGTACACAAATCCATTTTGATATACCTTTGGAGGATTTTTTAATTTATTTCTTAAAATTGGAAGTCGGAGAATTTGAGAATTTTTGGATAACTGACCTCGGGCAAGGCCTGTAATATGGTAATTAAGTGAACAACGTGTAGTAGTTAGAATCGATTTTAGATATTATTGCTAAATTTACATATAAAAAATCTAAAATTGAACATTTACATTTGTATTTTCATTCAGCTTACAGATATTTTACGACTGAACGAATAAATGGTATAAATAACCTATTAGCAAAGTAATTAACTGAGGCAATCGTGGCGCAGGTGTACATACACGTGACTGTAAACGCGACAGTATGTGTGTTCGATCCCCACTCGAGGAAATGTTAAATATTTTCATTGCTTCGCTTTGGTCTAGGCAAAGTGCTGCGTTGAGCTCCGTGCACATAACACGCAATGCCTCCAGAATTTAATGGAAAGTGGGAAGCGGAGCGTCTTAGCACAAAGCTCCCTCTGCTTTCCCTCCTAAATGAGGGATACAGCGTGAAGCCGAAAAAAACGTAAAATAAAAATAGTAATACTCACTATTAAAGAGAAAGTTGTAATCAGAGTCATGACCTTCCTCCCATATCTGTCAGTCAGGTACCCCATAGGAGCTCCGAATATGATGGCCGTGATGTAAGTGACGGAGGTCATCCAGGATATATCAGTGGAGGTGAACGGTACTGGCGAAGGTGTTTGAGGAGATTGCAGGATTGATATCATGGGGGATAGCCATCCTTGCACCATGCCGAAACTCAGTAGCGGGATTGTTACTGAAACAAATAAAATTATTAATATGTGTAAATGTTATAGTTCATACGAGTGGTAGCTCGCAACTTCATTTGCGTAGAATAAACAATTTATAATAATAAATTTCCAATATTTAACGTTCCCGTAAGATGAGCACTCCCTTTAAGTTTACAAGAATATTATTTCATGAGTTGTACGGTAAAAAAGCGATAATATTATTTATATCAATTGAGGCCTTCGTGGTGCAGGGGCTCAAGGTTGTGACTGTAGCCCGACGTTCGATCCTCACTCTGTTGAATGACTTATTATTTATTAATATTTCTTCGCTCTGGTTCTAATTTGGCGTTTTGTTCCACCACTCAACACGCAATGCCTCGAAAATATTGGCGGAAAGTGGAAAACAGAAGGTCGTAACACTAGGTTCTCTCTAACTATTCTGCTATATGAGGTATACAGAGTAAAGCAGATTTTTTTAAATTTACACAACAGAAAAATGCGTTTTAAAAGAATTCAGTTAAATTAAGTCGCCAAAGCTGAGGTAAATATAACTATGTTTAATATAATGTTTTTGTCATACTTATGTCATTTTAATCGATATTCGTAGACTATTGTATTGTATGAAAGATTGTGGACAGAACTTTTACGTGACATCTTAAGGTGACATTTGGTATTGTATTATTAAAAATATCTATGTAAATGATTGTGATTTGGCGTGACACGGGACGTCACGTCTGGCGAATGTCCTGATCCTTTCATGGAAAACAATTAAACACTTAAACAATTGTTTAAGTATTCAGGTAATTTTACAGAAGCGTTATATATTCATTTTAAGTAAAATATAAAGCATGAAAACATTTCATTCCATTCTCTTATTGTATCGAGATAATATTATATTTTAATTTTCTTATATCTTAACTAGCGGCCCCCGCGTGGCTTCGCCCGCTTGAATAATGCGAATATTCATATCAATATTTAATATCTATATTGTCATGCTTAATAAATCTTTTGGGATTTTATTTAATTTTGCTGGTAAAAAATATCATAGGTACGTATTAGACAAAGGTTTAGTTATGTTGTTCGACAACCTCCTCTATCTTTCAGTGAAAGTCTCATAAAAATCGGTTCAGCTATTCCGGAGATTAGCTCGAACAAAGAGAAAGCCAGACGGACAGATAAACAATTTAAAATTGTTTGTTTGTTTCTTAGTGTCGTGTAAATAAAATCTATACCTAGATATTATTCTAGGATTATTTTCTTTTTCTCGCTCTGTTAACAACACAAAAGTTACATTGTCCTGAAAATTAAACGGAAATCAATACTGGATTCTATCTGCCTATATATAAAAAAAAATATTTTCTGTGACAAAATAAGATTAGATAGATACACGAAATAACGGACTAAATTATTGATATTGATGTATTATTATACTTATGATACAAAAAAATATAATTTTCTCCGTCCATTGTGCAGCGGACACAATGATAAATAATTAAAAATATATCTTCTATAGGTATATGCACTTACTTACTCGTAAGAAAAAATACATATAATGCATTCGAGGAAAAATTAAAAAATGTACATAACAATATAATTTGCAACGCTTATTTGTAATTATAATTATCTATTTTTTTTTATATAACAAAATGAAATTACATTGAAGGGAAGTCACGTTTATTTTTTTATTATTCCATTTGTAGCATTATTATTAATAATAATAGGTAAATTAAGTAAATAAAATACAGAAAATTATATAATAAAGCTTTATAAAGTAATATACTCATAAATATATTTTTATTAGTTATTATATAGCATCAGTGTCAGTATATAGCTTAAAAAGTACCCAAGCATTTTTAATTCAAATTAAAAAATATATATATGTATATTTTTTATTTTTTAGTTAATTTCGTTACAAAAGCGTGTTTACCGTTTCTATGTAGCCCACTATACTTGTATACCTAAAAACAGAGTTACTTCGGCCACTTACTAAAATGTGTCATAATCAGAACGAATCTTTAGTTAATTCCATTTGACTAGTCAGGCGCAGCCGTAGGTAAAAGTTAGTGTAAATTTATTCCTAACATAATTAGATGATTTCTTTATCTGTCTAAATAAAATACTGTGCTGGGTGGATATTGTTGCAAAAAGTATTATTAATATCGGATAAGGATTTTTAACATTTTTTAAAGTGTTATTTCACACTTGGAAAAAAAAATATTTAGAAAACGTATAAAAAATCGAACGTGGCGGGACTCGAACCCGAGCCTCCTAGAAAACGCCCAGGCGCTCTGACAACAAAAGTTGTAACAAGCGTATAAAAATTTCGACGTAGCTTGATGAACTAGCTTGAAGATAGCTTGAATTAATTAAAATTAAATAACAATTTTACAATTGTATTTTATATTATTATTGTTGTAATATTAGCGTCGTCGAGAAGATGCCGCTTAATAACCAACGTGCCTCACGAACGGCAATTCCAGTTTGAAGACAAAAAAATATATCTTAATGATGTTTAAGCTTTATTTTCCTGTACATTATATTTTTAATTAGTAAAAATGATAAATGTGATATGTGCTCACAGATAAAATTGTACCCCAATGGGTTGTGTTTTCTTTGACCGTAGTGTAGTAACTTATGCTAAAACGGCTTATAATCAAAAAATCCAATTTCCAAAAAAGAACATTCTTATATTTAACGGAGTTAATACTTATATGATGATATATTTTATAATATGTACGTGATTAGAAGTCGTATAATTATACATTGTTGCAATATTATATCATATTATAGTATGGTTATACAAATATTCCTTATTATATTCTTTATATCTTTCCCTTTAATATACCTACAAGTTTTAGAACATATTCAGATGAAGTAAAAAAATGTGTTTCTTAATTGCCTTCGAATATATAAAGTTATGTCAAAAACAACAAGTAAAAGTATATATTCCAAACGAAGCAAAAATATAAATTTTTAATAAACAAATATAAAGTATATTTTTTTTTATTTCCTTCCATTCAAAAATCCCCTGAAGTGATAAGATTACCCAATAATAACTCTTTGTTTACAATCTACGTAGTCATAAATAAAAATACGTCACGGATTTAAATTACCATTTTTTGCTGAATAATCATATTTACATTTATGCGGATGTTCAAATATACGTCTTATATTGTTCTTAACATAATAGTTTAAGAAAATTTATAATAATTTACTTGGCAAAGCGTATTGAAGTTTATTTCTAAATATAATATTTTAAGAGGCACAAAATGTGACTGTAAAATCACTCAATACGCAATGTCTCCAGAACTCAGCGGAAAGTGGGGAACGGAGTGTCTTAACACTAGGTTCTGCCTACCCTGCTGTGTGAGGGATACAGCGTGAAGCAGATTTTTTTAAGGTATAAAAGGTAACGTAACGTTGCAGTATAATATTATAAATCTATACTTCTTTATCACTCTGCCGAATTCTGGAGGAATTGCGTGTTGAGTGGCAGAACTCAACGCCGCGATATGCCTCTACACCAGAGCGAAGAAATGGAAATATAAATTTAAGTAAATATTTCATCTCCTCGAGTGGGGATCGAACCCACAACCAATCGATTTTACAGTCACACTTCGTACCGCTGCGCCACGACTCGCCTCCTTTTTTTTTACTTTTTTGACTGATTTTGATTTTATTTTAAATTTACAACCACCGTTCACAGACACGTCCCAATTATACCATAGACCATACCATCAAAACATAAATACACATTCGCTAGTGGAATATTTGTCATAATAAGCAATATTACCGCTAACAACTATCAGTTTTGCTTCACGTTGATTTAAATCACATAATGTTTTTAAATCGTTCAGGCTATAAGCGGATTTAATGAGTAGTAAACACGATAGCACTTTACTATTGTGTCGATAGGATTTAATTGTAGTTGTTGTACCTAGCTCTTTCATTGATATTTCTGTAATTGTAATGGGTTATAGTCGAAATGGATATAAATGATATAATACTAGGTATTTTTAGTATGCAGATGTAATAAGATAAACCAGTTTATCTAGATTTGATAAATTATAAATAGAGTACTGATGTTTGTTTATTTGATGTAATTTTAAACAACTGTATCGATTTTAGTATAGTTTTCAGCAATAATAACTATACGACGCTTATATTATGAAATAAGTAAATTTCGTTACAATTTTTTTTTTAGGCGTTAGATAAAATAGTAAATAGTGAGAAACAAAGTGTCTTAACACTAGGTTCCCTCTGCCTTAGTCTGCTACATGTGGTGTAGAACGTGAAGCTATAAAAAAATAGTAGAAGTTACAATGTAAAAAAAATTGTATAGTGGAAAACTTCCATATAAAAAACAACTGTTATGAAATAAGGCGAGGTTTAAAACAATCAAATATCGTATACAGTACCAGATCTACACAGTAGTCCATTAGAAGTTTATCTAAATTTTGCGTTCTCATTTTTCTATTGTTGTAGTTAGCTTACTAATTAGCCTGCTTCGAATATTCTGCATTTGTGTCTTTGGTGCATTCAATTATGCTTAACTAACATGTAATTTAGAGAGATAAAAACAAAAAGTTTGAGGCCAGTCGTCTGCCTACCCTGCTGTGTGCGGGATACAGCGTGAAGCTGATTTAATTTTGTTTTTTTAATTTAAAAACAAAAAGTTTAGTTATTTTTATAATGCTAATAAAATATTGTTAAATTTTGTTGAAAGACTAATAGATGATTTAAAAAAAATAATATTAAAGTATTAAGTTATCAAATTTGTCGAAGCAAGGTATAAGCATATGTATGCTGAGATCAACAATTATGTTACATAAGGGACAAATGAAGCCAGTCGTGGCGCAGGGATAGACGTGTGTGACTGCAAATGTGACAGGTTGTGGGTTCGATTCCCACTTGAGGAAATGAAATATTTAATATTATCAATTCTTCGCTCTGATCTCGAAGCAAAGCGTGTAGTTGAGTTTCGCTACTTAAAACGCAATGCTTTCAACATTTGGCGGAAAGAGAGGAAGATACGCCAGACCTTGGTTTTTTTTTAAATTCTGCTTACGTAAAAATTTCGGCCAATTTTATAAATAGGTAGTTACGTACCATGTTTAGTCAGTTGTATTTAGGGAGGTGTTAAATGATGCATACAAATAATTTATATGTAAATCATGAATAATTTAAAATATCAACAATATTGTATAATAAAACAAAAAAAAGTGTCTAAATTACTCCTGTATAAGGCGGTATAAAATTAAGACGTAATCGTCAAAATTGACAGTTGTCATTTGTCGTACATTGACATGCGTATTGACGGCTTCCGTCCCAAAAAAAAAGTACATACTATTCTGCCAATTTATAAAAAAATTAAATGCATTTTTTTTAAATATAAATTGGGTATTATTTATAAATAATAATTAATTATTCATTATGTATTTATAGTAATATAATGTATAGGGAATATGTATGCGAAAAACTATTAGATATTATTGACATTTGTCAATATAATAAATGATTAAAATGATTTTTATTTTTTTATCTTTTTGTCAGTGTCTTTGTGCCCGCTAATATCAGAAAAGGCTTAACCAATTTAAATGAGATTTGACAATCATTTCAACAATTGACTAAATAAACAAAAGCAACAAAAAACTAACTTTGAGGCCGGTCGTGGCGCAGCGGCACGAGGTGTGACTGCAAAACCGACTGGTTGTGGGTTCGATCCCCACTCGAGGAGATGAAATATTTACTTAAATTTATATTTCCATTTCTTCGCTCTGGTGTCGAGGTTAAGCGCGGCGTTGAGTTCTGCCACTCAACACGCAATGCCTCCAGAATCCGGCAGAAAGTGGGGAACGGAGTGTCTTAATACTAGGTTCCCTCTGCCTACCCTGCTGTGTGCGGGATACAGCGTGAAGCTAATTTATTTTTTTTTTATAACAAAAAACTAAGTATTTTGTTAAATTTTGTTAAATTTGCGGATACTTTAGTTTTAAATGTATGGATGTTGTCTTTAAAATAATCATGTTATTAGATCATGAAAGTAATTCTGATGAGAAAATAAGGAATTACCGTAGCGTTTGGCGCTTCGTTCTCTCTGACTACCCCGCTGCGAGCTATACAGCGTAAAGCTATGTTAAGTTAAATAAATAGTTGTGTAGGTAGTTTAAACTGACGAAGCCGCCAAGGGGTCGCTTGTTTTAAACATAACTAACTGTAAATAAATTGAATGTACAACCATGCATCTAGAAATCAGTTCTCAAGCTTACATTTAATATATACTTTTATTTAAAATACATACCTATATATTTTCATAAACAATTCAGTTTTTTTTGTGTAATGGGGCGCTATACCTTTTGGCCTTCTAATACAATATTGTAACAGTCTGTTTACTATATATAAATAAAAAATATTTTAATTAGCTGGGATATTTACATAAAACTTGATATGTTTTTGCTTTATTAAATTTGTAGGATCGATTAGTTGATGTTTAATTTGTGTATTAAATTAATTCTTTGTGTTTTTTCTTTCTGGAAATCGTGTCAAATTATTATTATATATATAAAAAATATATCTAAACTTATTGATTCTATAATGAGATACACATAAGACCAGTTCATTTTTTATATGTTTAAATGCAGAATTTATTCGACTACTTTCTAAATACAAAAGAATTCGAAACATGTTGTGACGCTCCTATTATAGAAATTAGAATTAATAACCTTTCTCCGCTGTAAAATTTTTGCTGTCAAAGATCCTATATTATAGAAAACATTGTTTATGATTATAGATAAAAAATAAATGCTTATAAAATAGCAAACTTCACATAAAAATATAAAATTGACATGGCGTCTTTATAAATCTGACGTTTGATAAGGTCCGGAAGGAAGTTTGCCAAAAATAGGTAGATTTAGATTCATACTTTAAATCTGACTTGTCTAATGAAATATTTACAATTAAAAATATTTTTAAATTGTATCAGATTACGTCAGCATAACAAAAATGATGTATATTGTTAACATAATATAGATACTATTTATTTCGATTATACATATCAAAATATATATCTTAATAAGAAACATCATAATAAGAATTTATTCTTACATTTTTTTTTTAGATTACTGTTACAAATTTTAGGGTCTGAATTAGTTATGCCACGACGGTTTCGTACATATTAGTAATTTATAATAATAGTAAAAAAAATATTTAGGCATTTTTTAAAATTTAAATTTAAGTTAAATATTTTTTTATAGTTATAGACAAAATATTTGTCAAATTCAGCTCAAGGACATAAAGTGCAGTTTACTGAATACATTTTCTATTTATCTATTACATAATAAAACAAAAACTGCAATATTCTTATCTCACGCGATATAATCATTCGAAATATCACGGATTGTAAACAATAACGTTAAACAATGTGGATTGAATTGCTTTTTGAAGATTTTTCCCAAGTAAACTAAGTAGCTTTTTAAATGGTTACAATGAAAATGATATTTTATGTTCGGTAGTTGTTTTTTTAGATTCACATTTTTTTTCGTTTGCTGAGAAAAACTAGTTTCGAGACATATGTAAATATAATTATATCGAGATTATAAATACTTATAATTATTTGATAGATAGTATAATTTTTTTTTCAATAACTAAAGTAGATATGAAAAAAAATAACAAATTACCCTATAATACCTATTATAGTAAGAAGATACTTTGTTCTCCATATTCCGCGTAACTTGGTAAAACTCTGCTTTATTTTACTAAAGAAAAAGAATTCGAAATTCTTATACGATTGTTACAACTTATTTATGTTGTTAGCATCAGCAAATAAGTTGTAACAATCGTATAAGAATACGACGTAGCTTGATGAGGACATATGTCTTAGTGTTCAGAGCGTT
Source organism: Heliconius erato x Heliconius himera (assembly GCA_013421005.1). NCBI lineage: Eukaryota > Metazoa > Arthropoda > Insecta > Lepidoptera > Nymphalidae > Heliconius > Heliconius erato x Heliconius himera. The sequence continues at coordinate 41,381 of JAATLQ010038567.1, read as the reverse complement.
TGGACGTTCTCCACGAGGTAGAGGTTCAAATCCCGCTACGGTCAATTTTTTATATGCTGTCTAAATAATAATAATAATAATATTTTTCTTTTCTAAGTATGGAATAACACATTAAAAAATGTCAAAAATACAAACGTTAACTGGAACTAAATACCCACTTATTGTTATACATTTTATATTCTAAAATCTATGATTTTACACGAATTTTATAATACTTTAGATATCCTAAAAAAAAAATATTTTTGTTCAAAATTTTAATATTAAATGACTTTTCCAATATTTGTAGTTTCTATAAACCAAATATTAATCTATAGGTTTATGTCGATATATCGACAAGGCGGCGCGGTGGTACTTTATTGCGCTAATAGAAAAGATAAGTTTACGTACAACATATAATTAAAACGTCATTCTGTACGTATAATATTGATATTACTTAATATTCATAGTCATCGTTTTTGAATGCTTGTTTAACAAAAAGCAGAATGGTATAATCGTTTACTATTATGAGATATAGCGTAAAGCTCATTTTAATTTTTAATTTATTATGAGATAACTGAAGCCAAAGAGATTTTTATTGTTATTTATAAAAATAAGACGTCGTGGCGCAGCACCACAGAGTCTGACTGTAAAAGTTACCGTTATGGGTTCGTTTCCATAAGAATAAATTATTTTCATTTTCTTGTTCTAGTCATAAGAAAAAGCGCGGCATTGAGTTACGCCAGTCATGCCTGATGTCTCAAAAATTGAGCGGTAAAAAGATGGAATGGATTGAAAACAAACAAATGGAACGAAATGTCATGATGAGATTAGATGCTTTAGCTACATGAAACCGTACTGCAATCCGTTGCAGTTCGCCCTATGAAATAAAACATAACTTTTTTTATCAAATAAGGAGGATACATAAAACCAAACCAATACGAGTATTTAATATAGACTATATAGAATATAACAATACAAATTTGTAAATTACCATACTTTAATGCATTTCTATAGAAATAATACGACATAAATTTTCATTTTTCTCGTGGAACATAATAAATAAAAGTAATGTAAACATTGTTTCATATTTACACTATAAAATTTACATATTTTAACTTGAAAACAAACAAACGCGTCTTGCACAAGAAAAATATATTATATTTTTTTTTACATTCATATATTTTTTCATTTATCTATGTATTATTTATAAAGACACGTCATCGTATGAAGGCCGTATTGGAAAAACTTGTTCTGTATAATCGTATAATAATTTTAGATTTAATAAGTGTAACTATTGATCTCTGAATTATCACTAAATATGGTGCAATGGTTGGATTGTTTATATTTTTTTTAATATTTACTTGGTATTTTATTTTGGTTTCATTCGTATGATATGTCAGACACAAACACACGCTGTATCCCGCATATTAGGATACTAGATTCTAGTGTTAATAGTCCGTTCCTAGTCTTCATCCAATTTTCAAGACATTGCCGGTTGGTGGAACTTAACGCCGCATTTTTGTCGTTAGTAAAGCAAGCATTGGAGTATTTAGAGATATTTTCCAGAGGGCGCCTGGACTTTGGGTTTGAACAGATTTATTCGTGTAAATGTTTTTTTCTTTAATGTTCTGGGTTTATTTTTTGTTATTGTAATTTCTAGGGTGGGCACGAACTACCCGGCTCCTCTTTTCCCTTCGCCCATGACAGCGGGTAAATGAAATTAATTTATTATTTTGAGAGAGAATCGAATCCACAACCATCGCCTTTTCAGTCAGGCGCTGTGAATATCGCAGTGGACTGGCGTCTATTTGTAACCGAGGATCCGGGAGAAAGAATTACTTTCTTTTCCAGTTTTACTAGACAAAATACGACGTTAAATTCCACTTCCACCGGCGCTCTAAGCCCGTTGCTGAGAACGGAGTGTTTTTAGATTTTGTTAGAAAGCCTAACTCTCTGTCCCCTCTGCAATATGCGAGTCAGTTTCCGCGATACTTATTTAAATATTCGCATCGAATATTTATTTGTAATTATCCATTTATGTAATTAAAATTTTCATGTTGTTATTATAAAAAAAGCTAAATAAATATAGAACAATATTTTCAATTATACGGATAATATTCGTATAATTGAAAATATTGTTTCTAAATAAAAAAATATACTTTACAATACTTTTAGTGTTCCGTATCCAAAGGGAAATACGGGACCCTATCACTATGACTCCTCTATCCATCCGTCTGTCTGTCTGTCTGTTGGTCACCAGTGTGTACTGCGATAGTTAGGCAGTTGAAATTTTTACAGATAATATATATATATAACAACAAATTCTAAAAGAAAACAAAAAAAAATAAGGCTGAATAAATACATAATAATAATAAATAAGTCGTTTTTGTTATTGATAACGGCAACAGGTAGACGCTTGCAATATTCACTGAATATTTGATAATATATTTCAGTTTGCATTTTAAGTTATTATAAACACTGCAAACAAAATTAAATAATGGTACGGAACCGTTCATGAGCGAGTTCACTCGAACTTGACCAGTTTTTTTAAACAGAACAAGAAAATATTCTTATAAATATATAATCAAACAAAAATAAATCTCTTTGCATGCTAAGTACATGTTTACGTTAAGAAGACTCCTCATTTACATCCAACGCAATTACCGGTTGTGAACAATAAAAAACAAAAAACCGATTGCTTATTATTATAAAAGAAGCCCACATAGTAGGCTAATATTATATTTAAAAATGAATATTCATATTTATAGACTGGTGACTCGCTCGTGGCTGTGCCCGCTTGAACTACAAAATTATTAATTTAAACAAGTAAATTACATTATACTTTCTTTTTCTAATAGTAATATTATATAAAATTTATATATAAATATTATTTAATTTATTATATAATTTATATTTTAGGCGCGGGTTCGAGTCCCGCTGCGTTCAAATTTTTATACGCTTTCTAAATAAGTATTTTTCTTTCCTAAGTGTGGAATAACACTTTAAAAATGTTTAAAAATAAAGCCAATTTTGTCGTACAACATTCTTTAAAATGGCATGGTGGCTTTAAGTCCGTCAGGCCGTTTCTGAGATTAGGGTGTACAAAAGTACAGATAAACAGGCTTCCGGCCGTCGATCGAGCTGGAATGTATTAGACGGTCACACGCCACACTTTATGGAATCCAAATGTATAAGCATCTTAGTTGAATGTTATTTTAATATTACTTACAATTTCAATTATAAGTATCTATTGTTATTAATATATTATAAGTATTATGTAAAAAATACTTAAACAAGATTTTCCACACAAATTATAGTAGTATAAGTTTTTTATTGACGGAAGTAGATTTTTTTTTCAATTTGATATTCCAAAATATTTTTTTATTCACAAAAGGCAAATAATCGAGCAACGCTGAGTGAAAACATTAGTATTGTTTTTATATTATTATTTGATGTAAAATTCGTACAAAAAAGTCTAATATTCTACAAAAAAACATTGAAACATTTTTTATATTGCTACGTATCCATAATTAATTTATGTTTAGATATTCTGAGCATAGCAAAAAGTGGGTTAAAAGCTCAACAGATATAGTATCCTTGAATATAGTTTGGCAAAAAAACAAGATAATCGATTAAATTCTTGTTATATATTTAAATTGCGTACTACCCGATTTAAAATTCACTCCCTAACATACCTGTGTGTGAAGCAATTCGATTTAGACTATTAGTACTATTTTTTTTAATTTTAAAATCTTTTAATATAAAATATTGCTTGAGTAAAAAAAAGACTTAACTTTAAATTGTTATTTTATATGTATATAAATCATGATATGTCAATGTGAGTATATTTAAATATTTTTTTAAAATAAATGATTGCTTAATGTAACATCAAAAAAGATACTTTTGGTTAATTAATCCACTAATAACTATAATTAGAACTAATTCATTTGATGAATAATATAATATAGATAAGATAGTACAGTAAAATATTGATAAGGCATAATCGTAATGCAATTGAGACTAATTTAAGTTAACGCGGTGGTTATAGATTCAAATTCACTTTTTAATTATTTTATTTATAATAAAAATATTTAAGTTTTCTTGTATTATTACATGGCAGAGCCATAGATATCACAATTGTATACACAATTTTTATATTTTTTAAAAATATGGAACGGAGAGCTTTAACAATAACTTTTCTCCGCTTACTTCACTATAACAAGAAATATACCTATTTCAAGATTTAAAAAAAATCATAAAAAGATAAGATTGCAAAGCGGTTAAAATTAAACTTAAATTAACACATAACCACCGGACAGTTAAAGATTAAACTACTAATAGTTATTTAATTAAACTTACTTATAACGGCGAAAAGGTATTGATTGATCCTCGTACCATTTTGACGCATCAGTTTAGTTAATATTATATTCATTTTTAACTGTTACAATTAAACACTTGAATTTGGCATCCAGCCTGACACTGCTGTGTCTTCGTATCGACTGGCGGTAGATGGACGGTAAAAACCATTCTCTCAATTGTAATGCGTTCTAAACAAACAATACGATATAATCGCTTCTCGGTGTCGCTATACAAATCTATTAATGAATTAACTAATTATAAGGAAGTACGGTTCTTTTGATCCTGAGGAACTGAATGTATTGTTTTTTTTAAGTGATTTTTCACTTAACTTTATTTTTGTGTGACAAAAAGTTTGGGCAAACTCGTTATTTGTTATCTGGTACACTAAGTAAGTGGATATACTTAATTATTATTTTTTTGCAAATTAACTTCTCCTCTAATCGTTATTTAATCGATTTATGATACAATGACTAACATGAAAGGCCCCATCTCTCATTATGCGATAAGATGTTTTTTTTTATTCTATAAAAAAGAAATAATTTATAAATATTGATTTAAGGTAATATTTATAGTTGCAGAATAGGAAATTTTACACATTTTTTTGAACATATTCATTACCTATGAATATTCAAAAACACTCGTTGGTAATATTTGAATCCGAATTTGTGTTAAAAGATAATTATAAAAGTATTTAAATTTCTTGATACTACCTATTAAAAAATTACACATATAAAATAAATTAAATGTGGTTAGTTAAAAACAATCAATACAAAATAGTTTTATTAAAAATAAAAAGCAATAATAAAATTATTCCCCTGAGTATTGTATTCCGCACAGTAGGCAGAGAGACGTAGTGTAAAGAGACCATTCCCCATGCACTTTCAAATTTTAGAATTATTATCTATTGTTGCAAAACAACTTCATATATTTTTTAAATATAATTTAATATATCTATGTATATTATATTTTAATGACATACAGCACTGGTCAGTACTGAAGAGGGCGCATAATTGATAGAATATTATTTTCGCTTATAATTTTATAGCATTGAATTAATTACTTTCAAAAGAATATGTAATATCCAGGTGAAACACTTCGACTTAATTTATAAACAATCGAAATATTATGTATTTAGGGCTACCTCAATACACAAAAATTTATTATACTACATTTTAAATAAAAACCAGTCAATTTCACGTGATGTTTACGTCAGCGTATGTTTACAAATTTTAAAACAGAATTTTTATTTTATTATCAACAAAATAAAAATTCTGTTGTAAAATTTGTCAATTTTTTTAATTAATAACACGAAAAAGTAGGTGCATGTGGAGTGGTAACCCAGATATAATTATAGGTACTATTGATAAACATATACGAGTCACATAAATAACTTGTTTTTTTGCTTTCTTTTACTAGAATTTATTGAAATTTATTTCAATGGACAAGAAAATAATAAATAAGAATGGTAATAAGCATACTTTGTATAATTAACAAAAGACATTTTTCTTAACAAAAAATAATCTTCATTTATAATAAATAATGTATACACAATACACTTATTTAAACAAAAAAGACGCAAAGTTCTTCAACTTATGGGTAGTTTATTATTCAAGTATTATAAATGATCGTTGTCATATGAATGTATCATAAAAACAATAAATATAAAATGTATTTAATTTAATATATTAACAGCCCACTTAATATCAATATATTTAAATTAAATAATTCTGCAGTCTGGAGGCTCAGATTTTCAGGCAATGTAAATAACGTTCTAGTGTTAATTCAGCTTAATTCCTATTTTTCAGGGGGCTTTGACTATAGTTTCGTAGTGGTTTTTTGAGTAAAGTTTTTTTTTATTTTTCATGTTTAAGTTTTTATTGTAAAACATTTTTGAGTGAGCATCAGACTATTCTAGGGAAGGTATTGCCCACTCGGCCTCTCCCAATCCTATGCCTGTGAATATTAATAAAATAAATATTTTAACAGAATGAACCTAATCTCTTTAATCAAACCCAGAATAACTATAAGAAGTACTTAGGGTGTGTGTGTGTGTCTTTTTTCAGTTTACAAAAATATATTATTTATATATTAAAATGAATAACATAAATTAATTTGTCTAACAAATAAAGTGAGTCACATGCTACAAGCTCAGGTAACATTGCTATAGTTGAAGGTTAATGAAATTCGTTATGTATATTATTTTACTGGAAAACATAGCTATTATTTAGCACCTAACGTTATATAAATTACAATAGTAATTTTTCAATACATAAACAACTGTTAAGTTACTGATACACCCAGAGACCAACGTGCAGCTCAAGTCAAATCCATATATAATATATCGACTTTTTCAATTAACCAATAGCTTAACTTTTAAATTACATATTATAGTAACATGTAATTTAAAAGTTAAGATGTTGGTAAAAATACAGGTCTAGTGTGAGTCGGACTCGCTCATTGGGTTTACTGTAACAATTTCAGGATTGTCCGTCAACGGAAAGTACAGCTTAAAAAAGTTGACAAACTTAAGTTTGCAGGCGTAGCACGCATTTTGTACAAAATAAACTACAACTAAGTTTTTATTTGGCGTCAAATAATGTTGACAAACTTAAATTTACTCTCATTCTGTATGAAATGAACTACAAATATGACTTTGTAATTAATATTTTCTTTGAAATATCTACAAATGGTTTTCTGGTTTCATATCTGGTCAAATGTAAGTTCACACTTCGTGCCTAATTATAATAATAATAGGTGATTTATAGTAACGGAGTTGAGGCCAGTCGTGGCGCAGGGGCACAAACGTGTGACTATAAACGCGACTGGACGTGGGTTCGATCTCCACTCCGTGTAATTAAATATTTATTTAAATTTATATTTTCATTTCATCGCTCTTGTTTTCGAGGCAAAGTGCGACTTTGGATTTCACCACCCAACACGCAATGCCTCCTGAATTCGGTGGAAAGTGAGGAACGGAGTGTCTTAACACTAGATTCCCTATACCTACTTTGCTATGTATCTCGCATACAGCGTAAAGCTGATTTATTTATTCTTTATAATTGTAGTCCACGGGAGCTAAGTAGATTTTCATTATGCAGCGATACTGATATACAATGCAGTAATTATGCATAAGCGCTCATATATTTTGATTGCGTCGACTTAGAAGTGCAGTGCTTACAGGGACCATAGAATATTTAAATCAGCTTCATGTATAATGAATATATGGTGTGATTTCAATTGTCATAGACGTACCTAACGCAATTTAATTTGAATTGATTGAATTGAATATTAATTTCATTATATTTTTATATTATTCTACTATTTTAATAATATCTAGCATGAAGCAGTGGAAGTAGGTACACGTTTTTATTTTTCCTTTTTATCAGTTTTCTGTTCGTGTCATATTTCAATATTCCATTAAATACGTTCCGTTCACATGATTTCAATACAATGAAAAAAACATTTTACACAGATAATAATTTTATAATATAAACTAAATAATGTAGCCAAGTGCGAGTCGGACTCGCATATGAAGGGTTCCGTAGAAGCAGGTATAGATCAGAGGTATAATATATTGAGAGTAGTAAATTACCTACAATTAGTCAAAATATTAAAATTTTTTTCCCCAACAAAAACTAACTTTGTTTTTCAGTGATTTATAGTACTTGTATGAATAATAAAGTTTTAATTAAACCAACAAACCAATTTTCGTTGAAAGTGTTCATTGAGATCTACTTATATCATATATTTTTTTGATTTATCACTTTGGTAGTCTAAAAGTTACAGAGGGGATATACATTTTAGGACTTTGAATATGTCTATGTTCGAAACGATTGACTTTGAAAAAAAAAATGTCATGCCATTTTCACAGATTTATTTATAGACACCCCACGTAAAGTGGCTGTAATATACGGCCCGATGGACAGACAGACATGACGAATTTATAAGGGTTTTTCGCCAATCATCTACAGAACAAAACGTTATATAGCGACGTATGTACGTTCCAACTCCACTGGGATTTTTTTTTTCATTTCCTCGCTCTGGTAATAAGACAAATCGCGGCGACGAGTGCCATCCCGCAACATGAAATATCTCAAAAATTGGGCGTAAACTGGCGAACAGAGTGTCATAACACTAGATTCCATCTGCCTTTTCTCCTATATGCGGCATACAGCGTGAAGCAAAAAAATCTTTTACAGTTATATATCCGTATCATAAAAGGACGCACCTATAAACAGCGAACCAACATCAGTTCAAGTGCAGGTTGATAAACATTTTGAACCGGATTACGTGAATTATTCATATTCTCGTTGTATTCGTTTGCATCGAGTGTTGGGAAATACGATTTATGAATTTTAATTCTAATTAATGAGAAACCTTCGAATGTGTCACTTGTCATTTGTGAATAAAATTTTATAAATATACAGTTTTTTGTTATAAAATAAAATGGTTTTCGATAAAATGTATTTTTTATGATCTGTGTTTGAAAAATAAATATATATAAGGTAATGATGATTTTTGTTGTTTTCTTTATTGACATATTATTTGGCGCCATCGCGACTTAATTGACAGATATAAAGGATTAGTGACGTGCTTAACTGAACTTGGGAATAGCGGTTATAATTGTCATCTTTATATATAATAAGACAGTAAAAATATTTTGTCTGTACATTTAGTAATTTTGACTGAAATGGATAGAGGGACACTTAAAAAGAATAATAGAAAACAAAAAGATTTTTTTTGAATTTCTTGTCTGTCTGTCGACATATTTTTGTCCACATTTTTCTCTGAAAGTACTGAACCGATTTACTTCAAAATTCACCAATTGCTTTGTTTTAACTCAACTTAACTACTAAAGTTTAGTTCATCAAAATCGGTTCATTAAAAAAAAAATTATCGTCATTTGAAAGAAGTCGTAATTAATTCAACACAGAGATAAAGAACGATCTTGAAAGAAATATCAAGTAAATACAAAAAATATTTGGTTGATTCGTTCATACAATATATATGTAACTAACTTAAAAACTGTACAGGAGTTAACATGCAATTATTACAGTTATTTTACAAAGAATATTATGAATCTTTCAAATCAATAATTTAACATTTAAGGCTGTTTCTGAATGGGTAAATTAAATTATTCACTGACATCAGCACATCAGTCACGTGTTTCCCTCCTGCCCAATAGATCTTTCAAGACTGATATTAAGGCGCTGCATACGTCTTTCTATTTTTGCGGGTGAGTGTTTTTCCTTTGTCTTCTGCTTCTGCCATCTTTCGTTAAAGTTCGTGAGAGTAGTAAGTGGATTTTCTATATGGATACCAGAATGCTTAAGTTTAAAGTAATTAAGGTCTTCGCCTTTGTCTTCATATACTTAATCTTCGTGCTTTTCTGAGCATCCCCAGTCAATCTTACCACCTCAGCTCTGTTTTAGATGACCACCATAGCATAATAGATACCGTATTTCTAACATTATTACGAAGAAAATATATATATATTTTTTAAAGTAACCACCATCAAAATTTCATATTCCCTGATCGTACTTACCAGTCTTGAGTGCATACGCAGATAATCATTCCGGTTTTATAAAACACAAAATATTTTACAATTTGCTTCAAGCAAATGGTGACATTTCTTTGATATTAGATCAAGGATGATATTATAAAGGTTTTATTTATTTGTTTACATTAAAAATTTTGCCTTTAATAAAAATGTTTAAATAACTAATAAATAGTACATATGTGCTTATAATATGAATAAAAATAAAAACATGATCAAAGGTCCAGCAAATGTCTTCGATTACATTTTAGCAAAAAATATAATAGACCAGAAAATATTGAGGTCAGTCGTGGCGCAGCGGCACAAAGTGAGACTGTAAAATCTTTTTATATTTCCATTTCTTCGCTCTGGTGTCGAGGCTAATACGCGGCGTTGAGTTCTGCCACTCAACACGCAATGCCTCCAAAATTCGGCAGAAAGTGGGGAACGGAATGTCTTACCACTAGGTTCCCTCTGCGTACCCTGTTGCGTGCGGGATACAGCGTGAAGCTGATTATTATTATTATAATAAAGTATGAATATCCAGAGTGCCATGACGGGGTTCTGTTTCTATATAAGATATTATTATTTTATTATCTATTCATTATAAAGGCCTCAGTTATTTAAAATAAAATATATTATAACAGTCCAATATTCAAGTACCGTTTTTCTGCATATTATTGTGAAAAACCCCACATTTAAGCCTGACCTTGTATTGCCGTTGTATCGCATTAAGAACTTGTTTAATTATTATAGCTACATCTATTCATATAAATAGCATTCGCTAATGTCTACGTTAAGATAAATATTTAACAAAAACAAGAACCAAATGAAGAAGATTAATACTAGGTTCTTTTTGCTGAGACCGGTCGTGGCGCAGTGGCACAAAGTGTGACTGTAAAACCGACTGGTTGTGGGTTCGATTCCCACTCGAGGAGATGAAATATTTACTTAAATTTATATTTCCATTTCTTCGCTCTGGTGTCGAGGACCAGCGCGGCGTTGAGTTCTGCCACTCAACACGCAATGCCTCCAGAATTCGGCAGAAAGTGGGAAACGGAGTGTGTGTAACACTAGGTTCCCTCTGCCTACCCTGCAGTGTGCGGGATACAGCGTGAAGCTGATTTGATTTATTGTAAAATAAAATGCCATGTGCTTACGCTGCACACGCCTCATTCACGAAATCGAGTCGTAGGTAATGGCTGCGATGTTGGATTATGTAGAATAGAACGAGAGATATCCCTTTCTCGTTATATTTTTAGTATGCTTTTTGAGAGTGAAAAGTGCCAGATCGGCAACGCTTAGTAGTATTTGTTAGTAGTATGTGTTTACATTATTGGTATCTATGTGTAACAGCGTCACTCGAAATACAAGTATGGATAAACATCGTGAAATAAAAAGAAAATCCTACGTCTAAACTGCAGAGGTATCTTTATTAATGTTTTTAGGTATGGGTTTGGAATATTTTACCTTATATACTGCTCCCGTAAAATGAGCACAGACGCTTCCACCCTGTATAGAGCTTCAAGGTAGAAAAAAAAATTATAGACCGGATTTGGAATCAACGGAAACAGCGAGCACAACACGCACCACAGATTTATATAGATACGGTCATCATGGCAGAGTTATCTAAACAGCTAACTAAGATGCTGCATATGAGCATGTCATACCGAGTCCGATATATTATGTGGACGGCATCCCTCTCGAAATTGTATACACGTACGAAGGTAGAAACATGTTCAACACAAAACAGAGAGAGGCTTCTATTTGTTAAAGCAGCATTTGGTAAGCTGCGTCATATCTTCTCGTCGCCTACTCCACAATGTGTTTTAATCATTGTGTAACACCTAACCTTAGTGACCACATTTCAGTTTAAAGTCGTCCTAAGTAATAACCTGTGCTCAATGTTCCTTCGAAGGATCAGATATGAGGTTATTAGGAAAAGAACCGGAGCCACGCCACTGAACCGGAGAATTATTACGTTGAAGTGGCAGTGAGCTGGAGTCGTCTGATGAAAAACCGATAGCCGTTGAGTAGGACGCCCTTCAGCTCGATGGAGCGACTAGCGACTACCTGAAGAAGATAACTTTGCTGGCTTTCAATTGCTGGGATTGCGGTTTTTATTTGTTTTTCGTTTTTATATCAAGTGGAAAAAAAAGAAAACTAATTATTTATTGGTCATAAATACCTTATATATTATAAATGCAAGTATTTTATTCATCATGCAAGTATTTACACATTTTCTTAGGAGCCAAAAAAAACCGCTTTAATTAAAATATTTTATTAAAATTAACTTAAAATTAAACAGTGAGACTTGCTCAAAGTTGGAGACAAGAATATTTTTATTTATTACTTATAATTTTAATGTTGTTTAAATCAATGGGTGAAAAATGTTGTGATGATTCATATAACTTATTACAATTCTAAGATCTCTATGCTAAGTATGGGAAGCCTCAGCGATTCCTGGTTTGTGTGAGAACAAGTGTTTTTTTTAATTAAAACAAAATTGCATTTTTTTTATTTTTTCAGTTTACAAAATGTTGTTTGTGCTTTTTTTACGTAAGACGGTACTATATCGCTCGTTTGGTGCAACAACGACGTATTTGCACTTTAAGCTACAATTAGAGACGCAATCAAAGTATACAAAGTAAAAAGTGTTTCTACATACATTGATTTATTTTTTAAACTGCAGTTTTTCCAAATGAGCAAGTTATAAATACATATGTATGCAAGATGTCGAAGCCACAAACATTGCGGATACTGCGCAATAAACTTTTCACTGTGCTACGATGTCATATCTTAATATATGAAATTCTATAATTAAGTTGTTGTGTAGCTAAAGGTGAACCATCAACTATTTTTATTATAAATCTTTGCTTATAATTCTATACTTAAAAATAAATTTGTTCATACTTAATTGCTTATAAATAAGCATATATGAAAATTTTAATTGGATATTTAATAAAATATTACATTTTATTTTTTGATCAAACAGTACCTGAAACATATTTTAAGTTGAAGCCGTCGTGGTACATTTCTTTAGGGACGAGATTCTCTCGCCCTTCCCCGCCGTACTGCAAAGACCATCCCAGGTCAACAGCAATAAAGTCCATTCGAAAAAAAAAGAAAAAAGTTTATTATGACAGTCTGAGTATTAACATGACTGTTGTGGGTTCAACTCCCATTCGGAAGAATTATTTATTTTCATTTCTAGCTGCACTAGCTTCTCTCTGAATACCATGTAGTGTTAGGACACTCCGTTCTCCACTATACACCAAACTATGGATGAATTGCGTGTTGAGTGATGAAAATTTACGTTGCGCTATGTCTCGTTACATAGAATGACAAAATGAATTTATTATTATTTTATTTCTTCAAATGGTAATCGAATTCACAACCTGTTGCGTTTTTAGTCGCACGCTTATGTCCCTGCGCCACGACTGGCCTCCTCTCATCTCGAAAACGCACGAAAATTGAGCACGTAGGAAAGAAAAAAACGCCTTATAAGTGGTAAGGTCCTCTCTGCTTTATTTGGGGTATAGTTTGAGGCTAAAAAGGTATACATTAAAGATTTTGTTATTTTTCGTTTATTTATGTTAAAACTATGTGTATGCTGTCATAGCGCGATGGTTGTTCGGTTCGATCCCCACTGAGCCAAATTTAAGACAAAGATATAACGAAAAGACAAAACGCAATATTAAATTTCGACCGAAAACGAGGTGTCTTGATCGAAGGTTCTCTGACTACGTGAAGATAAAAAAACATATGTGTTTTACGCTTATTTTTTTAATTTCACGATGTATCGTTGCTTCGGAGTTGATAGAGTGGGTATGCAGAGGTAATTTGGGAACTGTTAAGACACTTCCAATATCTATTTTCCGCCGAACTCCATAAATAAAATATTTAATTTCCCTAGTGGGTAACAAACCCACAAGGTAGTTTCAATTATGTAATAAATTTAAGTTTTTGTTAAAGTCAAAGTAGTAGCAAGTTCATTTAAAGACACGAACAGCGGAATTGTTATAAAACTTATTTACTGGAGGCCAGTCGTGGCGCAGCGGCACGGAGTGTGACTGTAAAATCGACTGGTTGTGGGTTCGATCCCCACTCGTGGAGATGAAATATTTACTTAAATTTATACTTTCATTTCTTCGCTCTGGTGTCGAGGCTAAGCGCGGCGTTGAGTTCTGCCAATCAACACGCAATGCCTCCAGGATTCGGCAGAACGTGGGAAACGGAGTGTCTTAACACTAAGTTTCCTCTGCCTACCCTGCTGTGTGCGGGACACAGCGTGAAGCTGATTTTTATTTGATTTACTAGTTTAAAAAAAGGACCCAATATATCCTTTAATTATATATTTTACATGTTCATTAATTATAGTTTCAATGTTTATCGAGAATCGATTTTGTCACGACTTTTTTGTAAATCTCTGGAACTACTGGTTGGATTTTCATTTCTTTTGTTTTATATGAAAGCTGCATTTGCCACGAGTGTTATAGGCTATCTAACATTAAAGTGTAATTCTTAGTGCGCGTGCGCTGCATTAATAGTTAAATATATGTAAGTACATTGTACTACAAAAACATTCAATTTCATTATTTCTAAAATAAAGTCCGCGACACCGTATTTTAATTCCATCTTTTATAAATAAGTCATAATATGGCATTTTGTGACAAAAAACGAAAACCATTTGGCCTTTAAACCATGTAAATTGGACGTATGCAGTCTGTTTACGCAAGCCTAGGCTCGAGTTCAACAGGGGGCGGCATTATCGGAGGCAATCGTGGCGCAAGGGTACGACTGTATTTGCGACGGTTGTGGGTTCGATTTCCGATCGAAGGGAATGAAATATTCATTTCTCACTCAACGACAGTATGTCTTCACTAGGTTCCCAGAGTATTTACTAAACATGAAGATAAAAAAACAATTTTAAAATTTAATTGAAAATTTAATACGACTAAAAATATAACAAATGCAAATGAAACAAAAAATGTGCTTTATAGATTTATTTACTAAACATCATAACATAAAATAATAGTTTAAATAAAGTATTAAAATTAATTGCATTATTACTTATTGTTATATTACTTCAAGTCCGAATATAAATAAATAAACAACAAATTTAATCTTTATAATTCAAAAATAATTAATTTATAAACATTATTCTCTGTATACAGAAGATCAATTTTAAGTTATTGAACCTTTAGGAAACATTTAGGATTTTCTTAAGTATATTCGCCTCCTTTATTGCAAATACTCCAAGTATATTTACAGTAAAGGAGAAGGAAAATCTTGGGCCCAAATGTAAACAGTTGAGATATGGTATAAAAAAATGGTAATTTATCAATTTTAGAATACCAAAAATCAGCTCAATTGACAATCCGCAAGCTAGGGTAAAAGAGAAAAATAGAATAGTATTTCTCTGTAAATAATGGATGATAGTACAACAAAAATAAAATATTAGTTAATTTTAATTACGTCAGTTCAGTTCTTCATTTATGGCGCTTCGAGCGTGCCAGTTGAGCACTAATCACTTCGCCAATGTCACGTTGTATGGAGAACACAAGAAGGAGATTGTACGGTAAAAAGAGACTATATTACACAATAGGAGAATGCATGTCAATTAATTAAGTCAAGTATTTTAAAGATATTGATTGGGCGGTGAACTTAACCTCACTACCAAGTCTCTAATAACTCAGCTCTCAGATTGTCAAAACTGGCAGAATTTTCAGGGAAGGAATGATGTACCTGAATCTATTAAATCATATCATTTTCATCTCTTTACATTCTCGGCCCAAGATTGTATGGAATCGTTTCTGTCTCCTTAATACTTACACAAAAAAAATTAACATGTTACACAATAATATACGTACTCAAAACAAAACCATAGACAGACACATTAAAAAAAAACACTTATTTGTGCTTTCATTTCAACATCTGTATACTTTTAAAAAATGCATGTATTGCAACAATATTTTATTATATTATTTTGTTAAAATGGGAAAGTCCAATAGTTGTAGGAATTATAAATTAATTCAATATAATAATTCCTCACTCTGGCAAGATGAAGTGCAGCGTTGAGACCCGCCACTAAACTGTGTCACAAATTCGTGAGGAAAGTGGAGATTGGAGTGCCCTATACATAGTGTCTTCTCGCTGCTTTTGAGAAAATGTCGTCAAATTATAATAATAAAATATTCTAAATAAAGTCTGTATGAATTCCATAAATTCAATAATTGGAATTTCAATTAGTAACTACCACGTTCATTCAAACATTTTTTCCACTATTCCTTGTACTTTTATCTTTGGCATAATATGCTTTTGATTTGAAAGAAATTAATATATTTAATTTGGAAGTATTATATAAGTAAGTATCAATGTATACAAACAAAATATTAATATTGTTTATTTCAATATTTTTATTATTTTTTTATTTATATGAAAACATTTAAAGAAAATATTGAAGGAAATTGTGGCGCAGCGGTTCGAAAATTGGCCGGAAAGTAGTGAAAATAGTGTTTTAACGCACTTAAAGTTAAGTAAGTAATTAATACATGTTTCATCTTATATATAAAAATAAAAATTAAACTAAATTTAAGATAGCACATTTGAAGTAAATATCATTGTATCAAATTGTCTACATGTACGTATTTATGTATCCGTTTCAATATATTATATACAAAACGTTTACATTATAAAATAATTTCATGTTTAAAACTTCTAGTTAGATGTTTGTGTGGCAACACTATGGAGTTTAATAAAATTCTTTCTCCTGGAACTACGACGCCAGCACCTGAAAATAAAAAAAATATATAATTTTAATGACTCCACAATACGGCGGAAGTTGGGGAACGGAAGTATCTTAATGGAAACAGCGTGTCTTAACACTAGGTTCCCAGATTCCGTCGTCCTACCCTGCAGTGTGCGGGATACAGCTTGAAGGAAGGTTTTGTTATATATTGGTAACAGGGAGCAAAAAAATAACCCTTTACAGGGTCTGTTCAAAGTTAAAGACTAACCTAGTATAAATAATTGTTATCTTACCTAATATAGTAATAGAAGGATTTAACCGTCCATCATTATTAAACAAGGGTGTGTTGTCCATTTTGGCGAACGGTTTATTTGGATCTGGATCTGAAGGAGTACCTTCCACTCTCGCCCATTCACCTACTGATGCTTCTTGACCCACTGTAATATATTTAGTATAAATTAAGACAAAAAATATTAAGGCTACCTGCGGCTTCATCACGTCGTTAAAATTCTACAAGGCTCGGAAAATCCCGAAGACTCCTAATAAAGATTAAAGTCCTAATAAAGTATTGGACTTCCTTTTCTCAGTTTTAGATTTATGCAGTCGGGTTTTATGTTCTCATAATTTGTTTTTTTATTCACACTTTTGTTCGAATTTATTTTAGCTCTCTTAATAGGATTGTAAGACAAAATATTTTGCAATATAATTATTTACTTGAGGGCGTTAATATCGTAAGGATTTGAACCCACTTTCACAGTCCACAACAGTAGGCTCCACTGTCTCCGCGTTAAGTTCAGGCTTACGTAATACTACAGTTACTGTTACTAATAAGTATGAAAAAAATACAACAATGCCCCAATTGTTCGTCGATTTTTTTTTCACTTCCACAATATGGCGACTGGTTGTCGATATTGTGATTTTTGATTACTGTCATATCTTTAGTGACACTCGCAAGGTAAGACGAATCGATTGACGAGGGAATCAGCATAATTGGCCAAGACGTTTGGTCTCTACGTCACATACATAAAATAAATAAAAAATAGTAATACTAGAATATTATATAATAAAATATACATACCAACAGAATACATAACCAAGGCGTGTTCATTAATAGTGGCATTATTTAATATTATCGACTCTTTTATACGAACTCCCGCTTTTATCGTCACTCCTGCACCTACTGATACATTTGGTCCGATCTAAAAAAAAAACGAAAAATAAATAAAATGGTAACAAGGCAAAGCGCGGCGTTAAGTTCCACCACTCAAAACGTAATGCTTCGAAAGTTCGATAGTGCGTGGGAAACGGAGTGTCTTAACACTGCATTCCTTCAACCTCCACAGCTAGCTGTATACGGCATACGGCGTGAAGCTAAAAAATAAATAAAAACAAAATAGCATTCTTACCACAGCACTCTCATCTACTATAGCAGTGGGATGTACAAAGACATCGGGCAGTATGCGGCATGGCGCGGGTTTGAGGTCCCGTCGACGTAATAACAGGTAATGGCGGTTCGCGTATATCGCTGAACCGGCCGTTTTCACTTGGGACCACCAGTTTGTCACCTAAAAATTTTATATTTAATTGAATATTTAACAATATATGTTAAATTTCGTTTGTTTTATTATTATATTAAATTAGTTTTAGTTGTAGCGGTAAAAATGTATTATAGAAAAAAATATTATTGCTATTTAAAAAAAATATTTAAATATATATAATAAAATAATTAAATATTACCTGCATAGCATACAACTTATTAGTGCCAGCCAAAGGTGCAAGTACGTCTTGTTCGAACGACATATAGCCTGGATGAGGACTGTTTTGACCATTATTACCACTGAAATATAGATATTTAATATACAGGGTGGAAGTGTAAGCACCACATTAAATGAAACCACAGTTTTAACTACTCTATAGAAGCCTACTATAAATCAGAAAAAAATAAATTCCCAAAAATGAAAAAGTAATTTTTTCAAACAAAATAAATAATAAAATTGTCATTTTAAAATAAAACGCCATTTGTAAGGACGACTCACGCACACATAAACCTATCAAAGGAACACCACCGCACACGGCTCATTCCGAAATCGAGTCGTAGGTATTGGCGATAAAGTTCAAAGTTGTTTAACCTTTAGCAGTATTTTTGTAGTAGTAAGTGTTTATGTTATTGGGATCTATACGTAATCGCGTCACACGAAATACAGGTATGGATAAAAATCGTGAAATGAAAAAAAAATCCTACGTCCAAACTATTGATGCATCTTGATTAATTTCTTTAGGTATAGGTTTGGAATTTTTTACCCTATATGCTGTTTCCGTAAATGGAGCGCTGCCTCTTCCACCCTGTATATATTATTATTATTATATTTTAGGTTGAGGCTGTAACCCTAGTGTAAATTGATGACAGTGGACGAGGCGAAAGAGGTATGTAGAGACCGTAGCGTTTGGCGCTCCATTCTCTCCGACTACTCAAAAAAATCAAATCAGCTTCACACTGTATTCCGCACACAGCAGGGTAGGCAGAGGAAACCTAGTGTTAAGACACTCCGTTCCCCACTTTCTGCCGAATTCTGGAGGCATTGCGTGTTGAGTGGCAGAACTCAACGCCGAGCTTTGCCTCGACACCAGAGAGAAGAAATGGAAATATAAATTTAAGTAAATATTTCATCTCCTGGAGGGGGGTCGAACCCACAACCAGTCGGTTTTACAGTCACACCTCGTGCCGCTGCGCCATGACTGGCCTCACATACGGGGGTAGTCAACCCCGCTAGGCATAAATTAGTTTTATTAGCTAATTTAGTTTTTTAGTATTAACATAATTTAATGTTTCTATAGTATGACTTTATTGTTTTTGATTAGACATGTGACCAAGAATTATAGATCAAAAATTAGAAATTAGAAAACAAAAAATTACTTATAAAATCCATCCTGTTTCCTTTGAAAAGCATCAGCCATGGTATGAAACACTTGTAGTGAACACACATACACACCACAGTTAATTAATGTAGATATATAACTATTTGGTTTTTCTACATAATGTGTAATTGCTTTAGTAGCTGGTTCTCTGACCATACAGCCGTAATGGACTGATTGTTGTCGAGTTGCTTCAGTACCCATTATTGTTACCTGGAAATAAAAAGATATATATTTATTTATTTATATATTTTATTTATTTATTTATATATTTATTTAAACCTCCGCCATAAAAAGTAAGTCTCTCTCTAAGTAGACAAATAACTAGAAAAGAGGGTTCTGTGGCAGACCTCTTTGCCACACTTAGATTTATTACAACTGAGAAATGAAAATAATTTATTCCTCCGACCACTTCATGTATAGTCATTCATTGTGCTGCTGTGCCAAAACTGTCTCACATATTCCTATATTATGAAACTAAAAGTAATAAATGTTTAACTCACCAAAGCATTAGGCCTCTCTTCATGAAAACTCCACAGTTCTTTAAGTGGAAAGTCAGCACATACATCACCATTCAATAAAAAGAAGGCACTTGGATTACCAGCTCTCACTTGGTCACGGAAATGATATAAACCACCTCCTGTACCCAATGGAGTGAATTCTTGTAGATATCTGGTAGATAAAGGTAAAAATTTATACTTTTCTACTAATGTTATAAGACTACAGAATTGAATTGATTGATTGAATACACTAATAAAATTCATGGTTTGAATAAAAAAAAATCTTTTGTGTTGGATAATTTATCAAGAACAGCTACAGGCACATAGCTAACACATCATATTAATTGTCATTACTAACTCACACACCAAATTACAATATTTTCAAACCATGTGGGCAAAGCCACAAGTAATAAAAAAACTATACGATAATATACATTTGTAAATTAATAACTATTACGATTTTTTTTAAATAATAAAGAAATAATCATTAAAATTTTAGTTATTGTAAAGTGTAGACTAGTTCTAGTACTATGGTTATGGAATTAAATCATACTTGAGAAATTATTTACATTTTCATACTTTAGTAAGACAAAATGGAGTATTGAGTTCCACTAGCTATTATATGTGGTGGTTCACCTTGCCTACTCTGCTATATGTGGTATAAAATTCTAAGCTAAGAAAATCGTTAAAATGAAATCAGTAAAAGTAACTAACATTATAACACATCATTCTCTAGTTCTTTTTGATATAATCCTGATATGAGACATTTATTTATTTTTACTTGAGTGAAAATGCACTTATAATAATGAATACTGGCATTTTTTATTTGTTAAAAAAAATCATAGCCATTTATTTTACCTTATTATAATATGATATTCTTTTTGCATATCATTCACAAACTGAGCCATTGTATTTGTAGTATAAGATCCAATAATGAGAATTTCCTTGCATTCTGGAAGCTTAACACAAGCAGCTATATGATGTTGAATTAGTGGAAGACCAGCTATTGGAAATAAAGGTTTTGGGGTATCCAGTGAGAGTGGACGAAATCTTGTGCCTATAAGTGTAGAATTTTATTTAAAAAAAATTAAGGTAAGATTAAACATTTAAGGTAAGATTATAAATGAAATGATGATAGAGATACTTCAAGTAATATGTGATAATAAAAAAAAAGTATTAAAAGAAACGAAAAGAAAAAAAACATACACAGACATACATGCATCTCAATATTAATTTCATTTTATAATTCATCATTCATTCATACTTATAATTTTAAAACATGATATCTATAGAAAAGTGACGATATTTAAAGAAAAGATATACATCTGTGCTAATAGAAATGATTGTATTGTAAAACTTCTATGTAATTTAACTGATAAAAGCCGGTGACGTTGAGAATATAAATTTTAAATTACCTTTTTGCGGTCCTCCTATTAATATCACAGCCTTCAACATTATTGACGAGTAATTAATTCTTATATCTAATATAAACAAATTAAAATGGTTTTGATGCGTTAAAAAAATAAATAGTAATATTTGTAAAATGTAAATAGAACCACTAGCTAGACGGTGTACAGCAACAAGAAACAAACAAAAAAGATAATAAAGAAACACGTCAGATGTCAAATATGATGACGTTTGTGATATTTGTGCCACAGATTAAATAGTAAAGCATAGCAACAAAATAAACAAAATTATTGCATAAATTATAAAAAAATCATGGATTCTTTGATTAATAATTATTAATCAATAAAAAGGTAATAGATTTTTTTAAGAATATTAAATAAATTAATACTAATGTCAGCATAGCACATTCAAAATATACTTTATAGATGGCAGTGTATTATGATTATTATTTAATTTTGTAATATTTGAAGTAATAAAATTAAAAATTAATTTAACGTTTTAACTTAACGATTGCAGTTTTGAATATATTTTAAATGTAACAAAACTATGTTTCATGTGTCGTAAATCAGCGTATTTTGCAATGTAATTTTTTTATACAAATTTCTTTGTGGTTGGCAGAGGTGGCACAGTGGAACTTGGGAGAATAATTATAAAAACAAAAAACGAGGTTGAGTGCTGCCAATCACCACAAATATGTGGGCCCGTAATAGGCTGGTTATGACTTTTCTCTGCTCTAAGTAAAAAGAATCAGGTAGCTACTTGCAATAAAGTAAAAGCATATTAAAACGTAAATTAAAACTACTTACTTTATGAGCATAATATATTTTATACGAGGATAAAGAAGACTACAATATTAAGCAGTAAAAATATCTAAATATTTATTTGAAGCCTTACTTCTTTGTGGACAAGGTAATTGCCTTAAACGAGGCAGACAGGAGTCGTGCTAACACGTACTTGTGTGTACTATTTCATTTCATGTTACCTGTTAGCATTTTTCCTTGTTATCCTTTGAAACATTTTCATTACAAGCGTTTATAGGAAATATGTATAGTTAAAGGTATATTAGATACTCTTTTTGTAACGTTGTTGCATTGTGACTAGAATATCTAGATTTATTTATGTACTTGTAAAATAGCTTTAAAGATTTGAACCGTGTAGTTAATTAAAGCTTTTGCCTTTTGCCTTTTGCCTTTGCTTTTGCTTCTTGTTATATATAGGTCCATAAAAAAATGGAACAGAAGCCGTAGTTTTTGTAAGGAATGTGAGAGAAAAATTTCAAATATTTGTGACCCTCGAGGTTCGATCCGCACTCGAGTGATTAACAATTTTTAAAGAGTAGAAAAATGAGTTAGTTAATAGTTGAGTGAAAGTTCCTTCTGCCTACCTTGTTATGCGGGAAAAAGCGTGAAGCTGCTTATTTCTGCGACTCTCTTTATATTTGCTCTCTTAGCTAGGCCTTTGAATAGTTTGGTATAATGAGACGACAGAATGTTCTTTGTTATTTCGATCTCTAAGCATAATTTTTAAATTCCTTGAAAAATTACTTTAACAAGCGAAAAGCCACGGAGGTACTGTTACTACGTAGGTTGACCATGGGCGGACCTGACATTTAGTAAGCTTTAGGTATTGGTTTAAAAAAGCAGGCATTATGAAACGCCTACCGTATGTTATTAATTTGTTGTATTTTTAAAATTTGATATAAACTACTTTTAATATATATTTTTTTGACAGATTAAAGTTAAAAACTATAAATATATAATTTAGATAATAACAACGTAAGCCCATTCCTGGCATAAGGGCACAAGTGTGTGATTGTGAACGCGACAGGTAGTAGGCTCGCTTCCTAGTCATTGCTTCAAGAAGTCGCCGGAAAATGGGGAACGGAGTGTCTTAACAATAGGTCCCCTTTGACTACCTTGCTGTGAGCAACCACAGCATAAAGCGAAAAAAAATAACATCGTGTAAATGTTTTTCAGAGAAGTTATAAAATGTTCATGATATGAAGATTTAAATAAAATTGTTTTGTAGTGTAGAAAATTCTAACTTTTGTTTTGTGCTCACCAAAACATATTAAAATTCCTTAATATAATTTCGTTTGTAGCGGTCTTTGTGCAGGCCCTGTCTCGTATATTACGTCCAAGCGAACATCCCACCAAATTAACGTGGAAAATTTATTAATATTATGTACCTAATACCTGTATGTATGTACCTTTTAAATGTTGATAAAATCCATATACTGTTGATGAAACTTGCACTTCCTCGAATTTATAAAAATATTTTTTTCGTGATTCAATGTATAAATTATATAATCTATCTGTTAAAAGAATTATAGGTGGCATGCGGGTGAAGCCGCGAATGAGCCGCTAGTATTATACATGTTCAATAAATTTGTATAATAACGTAGTTGATAATATACTTAAAAATATATTTAATTATTTTTTTAATTTGTGTTACTAGACTTTGTTGATTACCCATTCATAAATTTATATTCTGTTTCTAAATGTTAATTTACTTCACATTGTAATATGTGAAAAGAAACAAAATATATTATTTAAAGAGAATTAACAGAACAAAGGGTAATTGAGAAGGAAGGTCTCGTATAAATCTGTCGATTGTCCCTTTTTGCGGTTAATTTATAAGAGTGAGGGCTGGCGATATTTATTTTTTTATATGAAATACGCTTACTAAAAAAAATAACAGATACAAAAGTTGTAGAGAGAAACTTAGTGTACGTACGTAGATAAAATGTAAAATTCTGTTAATCTATTTTTTTGCTGTCTTCTTAAGAATTTGAGCAATCGTCTCTTATGCCCCCAGCCCTCTCAGAGATATCAAAACATTTAATATTTAAGCTTTCCAGGCTCATTAAAAGTTCTATAGCAAAACTTTTGTTCTGCTATAGAACTTGAGCGTTGTCAGCCAGTCACTTTAATATGTTTTTATAGCTATCATTAATATGATTGAAAAACAAATAGTACTCAAACGTATTTTTTGATATCACATTTTTACGCTAAAAAAATATTTACATAATTATATATTTTAAAGTCGACTTATTACTAATAAAAATTATTTTATTACACGTGACAACCCTAGAGTAGCAAATACTGGACATAAATGGCGGGCGATATGACATTTTATAGGCATCACCATACACCATTTACGATGTCTCAAACGAATGAAATCATATGAATTTATTTAATGATCTAAAAAGGTTTAACATTTCGACAGTAGCACGGACAGTATATAATATTTGAGAAAATATAAGCTTTGGCCGAAACGTTATATGATATGAGAGATTCATTTTTTTTTCATTTCGTGTTTCACTTATTTATTATAAGTCTTTCTTTTTCTGAACCTTCACGTTGTGTCTCGCGTAGAGCAGGATAGGCACAGGAAGCTTGAGTCGGTACACCACGATTGCGATGACAAACTTTTATCAATTCGCCATTTTCTTATTTTGTTATTTTTTATTAAAAGTTCCAAATATTTTATTTTTATTTGTCAAAGCAAAATCTGTAATTGTAATTTTTTTTTCATCTTCACATAGGATACCGCACATAACAGGGTAAGCAGAGGAAACCTACTGTTAAGATATTCCGTCCTGCAGTTTTGAAACAATATTTGAGACATTGCACGTTAAGTTGTGAAACTAAACGCTGCGCTTTATCTTATTACCAGAAAAAAAGAAAAATAATAATCTGTTCCCCTGAGTAGGAAACGAACCCATAACTTCGGCGTCAAAAAACTTTTGATGTATTTTATTAGTAGTTGTTGAATGTGATAAAATTTATAGCTTAATTTCGGTTACAGAATTTACGATACACCAATACTACCTTGTCACAAGCGTCAGTCAGTAAACAGCGGTCACTCGATATGTAATAAATGACATTTTGGAACAAATTTGTAATTGAAAGTGAAAATCTACATATTAAAAAGCTGAAGAATTTGTTTGGTTGAACGCGATTATGTTAATTAAGGAACTAATTGTTTTGATGTTAAGGTCATACAAGCTCTTGTATCGAGGTAGGTTGTTCATTTTATAATACATTTTAAGCGTTTTGATATAAGGCTACTTGAAATCAGAGTTATGTGGGACATTTAGAATATATCATGTTTTATAGACAACTCTAAGCTATTGCCGTTTTATCATGGTAATTATTGACTATTATATTATTATTATTATACATTACTAGAATATATTATTTGCTTCTTTGTTAAGCCAATTGAGGCCACTATTACACAGTGGTCTGATGTTAAACGTGATGGTTTTGGGTCCAATCCTATTCGGAGTAATTAATTGTGTTTTATAAGCATTCACCACTTAACGGGCGGAAATCGGAGTCGTTTCCAAAAATATTTTTTTTATTACCTTCGTCATCAAAAATAATAAGTAATAACTTAACTCTTGGCATTGTCGTGGCGCAGTGACACAAGCAACCGCAACGGTTGTAAATTCGATTCCCACTGGAATTATTCTCGCTCTGGTAACCAGGCACAGCGTGGTCTTGAGTTCCGCCAGCCAACACGCAATGCTTTATCCGGCGGAAAGTGGAGACAGGAGTGTCTTAACTCTAGGTTCCCTCTGCCTGCCATAGGCGGAATACAACGTGAAGCTGAAAAAGAAGTAATCATTTTTCATTAAAAATTATTAACAACCAGCTACTGAAATTTAATCCAGAATATAAATTGCACTAATTTAATCGCTAACTAATGTATCGACAGTGGCAACATTTATCAATAGATATAAAAAAAAAAAATAATTAAATTAGCTTCACGCTGTATCCCGCACACAGCAGGGTAGGCAGAGGGAACCTAGTGTTAAGACACTCTGTTCCCCACTTTCTGCCGAATTCTGTGTGAGTGGCAGAACTCAACGCCGCGCTTAACCTCGACACCAGAGCGAAGAAATGGAAATATAAATTTAAGTAAATATTTCATCTCCTCGAGTGGGGATCGAACCCACAACCAGTCGGTTTTGCAGTCACACCTCGTGCCGCTGCGCCACGACTGGCCTTAATAGATATAGGTGCATTAAAAAGACTATTTAACTCAGGAAACATCTCTTGATGATGGAAAAGAAAAAAAAATAACTATATTATTGTATTATATTCTCATTTTCAATAAACTTAGTAAATAGTTGTATATGAAACTATTAATCAAGTTATAAATAGTGTCAGAATGAGCTGTCATGTTTTCCGCCAAATGGCTGTTCAATGTTCTTTTAATGCGGGTGTTGTATACGGCATGTCGCGAGCATTGTTCAGCCTAAAACGAAATAAGAAACGATATACATACTCAGTGTTTATGTTTACTTTAATTTTTCTAATTATTTTTAGCTGCTACTAATTATATTTAGCTTTAACTTTATGTATAGGTAGTTATAGTGTAAAACAAAGTCCACCAAGAGTTTTTTTTATTACAAATCCTTTTCTTTATGTTCTTTTGTTATTTTTTTAATACATATGCTATTTCTGAATCTATTAATTATTTTTTTTATTAGCTAAGTGTTTTAAAATAACCTTGACATTATATTATAAAATGTTTTAAACATAAATTTATTAAATAATACGTGTATTATTTAACAATATTATTTAATGTAAATAAGTAAGGTAAGTTTGTTTTTTTATTACTGAATTTAAAAGTAAACGCCAATTTTTAAAATACAAATGTAAAAGAAGGCACGGGCATTTGTGAGTCTGTGAAAAATATATAAGTAAATCAAGTATATTATACATAGTATAAAACAAATTGCTTTTAACTTACCACAACCACACAAAGTGAAACAAAGTAAATACTCGTTAATATAGTTATACTTCACGCTGTATTCCGCATATAGGCATAGGGAAGTCAATGGGAGCCTTGTGTTAAAACACTCCGTTTCTGCTGCAGAAATTTCAAGACACTGCTTGTTGACTGTTGAGACTAAATGCCGTGCTCTGTATTGTTATCAGAGTGAAGGAATGAAATTAGTTTATTTCCTGGATTGGAAATCGAACCCACAACCATCGCGTTAACAGTGAGATGTCGGCCGCTGTTTCAGGAAGGCCACAGTTACGCCAGACTATAGAGAAATATATAAATTCCATAAATCATATTAGGTTACGAGAAATTGAATAGAAACAAAAATATGTCGAGAACATTTCATTCTATAATTAATTTTGGCCCCATTATGTTCTATGAAACGTCACTTACACAATATAACGACAAAATAGAATCAAAATGTATCTTTAGTTATTTACTTTTATTGTCAATTAGCGTATTTTTTATATTTAGAGAGAAAAAAATGTTTATTGACATTTTTACATTTTAAATTGTTGCAAAAATTTTAAATAAAATATTAAAAATATATTACAATTTATTTATGCACTCAAAATATTGAACACGGTATTCGTTTTAAGGAAAGATAATGTTGTCTACTTATTCAAAGTAGACAACATTATCAGCTTAAATGGAAGCTTTTTGGAAGAACCGATACTTAAAAGAATCACAAATTCATCAATCACTTTTGATACACCAATGGATAGCTAAGTTAAATTTCTATTATCGCGGGGATAAAAATAATATAATATATTTTTTATAGGTAAATATAAATAAAGTCAGTACACTGAGAAGCAGAGTGACCGGGCACCACAAAGTAATATCGCAATATCTACAAGTATATCCGTCTTTCTTTACAATAATCTTCGTAGTGCTGAAACTGAGTATATGATAAAAATATTGACTCTATATTCTAGTTTTCTCTATGATTTTCAATGAAAAATGAACCTTAGCACTCTTACTTAGAATATATTTTGATATTTTACAATAAAAGTGAGATAGATCTCAGCTGTGGGTATCCTTTTAATATTTTCCCTCTACGTCCACTCAGCTTTTCATAGTAGGTACATACTTGGGTAAGTGAAAACTTTCAATGCTTGTAAATAGAAATGGTATTTGCTCGTGTGCGCTTGTACTGAAATCGAAATGTTCCAACAAGTTACTTTACCAGCTGGCGTTATTTTAGTAATATTATAAATGAAATTCTATATATAATATTGAAAGTGCCATTATTTAAAACCGCATGTATATTTTGCTTAAAGAAAATCCGAAGCCGAAGAAAATAATATTTTTAATTATTATTAAAAAGGGTTACTCTGTTGGTGGCGGTGTATCATTACTGTGAATTATAGTTGGTATTTAAAATATTTTTCTTTTTTATGGTTCCGTATATCAAAAGGAAAAAACGGAAACAAAGTGCATAAACTTTGTTCTCCGTTTGTTCGTCTGTCAAGGCCATTTATTTCAAGATCACGTAGAGATTCCAAGCTGTAATTAATAAACAATATTTAGGTCTATTTTATTAATTTCATGATTTTATAAAGGCAGTAGAAACCTTTAGAAACCACTGTTTATGCTGCTATGTGTGGGTGTAAACCTGAAAAATCAATTTTTATCTTAAATTTTATGCCTTTTGAATTCGCTTTTTTAATAGGTTTTTCAGGCGTTCTCGCAGAATACAGTTTATTTTAGAATTCAGGGAATATTGACGTTTCAAAGGCGGCTTCGTTAAAGCCCTGCACAAAGATTGACAGTTGACTGAATTTTGTACATGACTTGTTCACGATTTATAGAATTTTCTGCAAACAGCTACTATCTATATTTATATATAGAATATGACAGTAAGAATATTATGGTATTTTAGTGTCGTCTTAGCGCAGCGAGACCGCGTCTGACTGTACTAGTAAAGGTTGTGTGTGGGTTTCGTTTACACTTGGGGGAGTGAGATTGAAGTTGCAGCGGATAGTGGGGAAGAGAAATGACTTAAAATTAGTTCGCCAGGCTTTCCCTGTGTCTACCTTACTAGGTGCAAGATACAGCGCGAAACTAAAAAATAAACATTTTTTAAATAATTTATTTTTAATAACGATTTTATTTAAAATTACTTTCCGGGTTGAACAAAAGCCTTTTAAAATGATTTCGCCAATACTTTTGAATTCCAAATTTACAGTTATTTCGATTGCCATGATTTGAATATATAGATACATATATGAACAATTTGGAATCAAGACGTGTTCAGAACAATAATACTCGTGATATGCTCCTACAATGCAATGCCTGAATTAAAAATTTTAATGTTTTTTTTTCATATTTTTAACAAATATATAGAAGTAATTTGAGGTAAAAACGTGAATCTGCATGCAACCGCGAAGAATGGAGGAACGTAAACAATGCTTGCGGTTCATGGCATTTAAGCCTGGTAATTATGAACTGCCTTTTGTTTCAAATTATAAAAGGATGGCAAAATTTTGAGCTTAAGGCGTTTTGATGCTCATATTTTATAAACTGCAATATAAATAATCTATACATATAATAAAGCTGTTAAATCTATACATATAGTAAAGGCCAGTCGTGGCGCAAGAAAAAAAACGTGACTGTGAACGCGACAGAAGAAATGAAATATTTAATATTTTCATTTCTTCGCTCTGGTTTCGACATATAGCGCTTGGTTGAGTTCCGCCACTCAACAAGCAATGCCTCCGGAAAATGTGAAATGGAAGTGTCTCAATGGGAACGGAGTTTTTTAACACTACAATCCCAGGTCCCTTATGCCTACCCTGCTACGTATGGGATACAGCGTGAAGCCAAAAAAATAAAACTAAAGTGTAATTGATCACTCGTCGGTCTGTATGTATATGAAAGATATATAAGGAAATATATTATTAGAAGCATTTATAAATGTAATAGAACCCAAAACAATGATTTTTATTTTTGCTTTCTACTTGTCTATGCGTTTGTGCACATTAATCTCAGACAATATTGCAACAAAATTAGTGATGTATTGAATTGGCTACAATTTCAGTTTTCTATATATGTAAAATATCTTTAAAACAAAAAAGCTCACGAAAGAAAAAGATCACGAAAGTAATTCAGAACAGAACATAAATAATTCTGTAGTACAAGGGGGCGAAGCCACTAGCGGGTTGCTAGTGTATATTAAGATGTGATCTATTTGATCAAATTGAATAGTTGCTTAATTTTTAAAACAAATATTAACGAACAAGCTCATAACAGACATAGGAAATACTCTAGTTCAAAAATATGTTTAAGCAAATTGCTGCTTATCAGCTCCATGTTTTCCCGGCGAAGCGGAACTCAACACCGCGCTGAATATTCACAATCATTAGATCATAAAGATACATATTATTGTAAAGTTGTTTGGGCCTGCCAAATCTAGTTTCTTATAATAATATAGACTTCAATTAGAAAAATTAAACATTAAATAAAAAAAAATATAAAAATCTATTAGATGTGTTTTCATTATTGTATTTTACAAATCAATTCCTTTCAATTAATAAACATACCAACCCACCCTATTTATACTACTACTAACCTAATTTATATTATTAACTACTAACCTATGTTTAAGAAAAAAATTGACATCCGCCATCTTGTTGCGGCGGCCAGTTTGGACCAACAACAATATCGATTATATAGATGTTGTTGAACTCATAATCCAAATTTCAGCTCAATCAGCACTGAGAAGTGGGTCAAGTTGAGCTTACAAGATCTCACATACACTAACACACATACTTACACGGTAAGTCAAATAAAAGCTCGTAACAAAACCTCAAAGTGTTACACACTTTTACCTTCACCTAGAGATATGAAAGAACGGGTTAAGTGCGAGTCGGAATCTCCCACCGAGGGCTCCGTAACAATTTCAGGGTTGAAGGTAAACGAGAACTGCAACTTATTAAAGTTAACAAACTTAAGTTTGCGGCCATATTCACTAATTTTGTTTTGAAATGAACTGCAAATATAAGTTTATATATTTTTTTCTATGAAATATGTGTAAGTTTTCATTTTTCGAATTGTTCTTTTTACACGTATTGAAAGTTCTCATTGGACCGTATTTTTGAATATTTGATAATAATTTCAGCTTGTTACCTCCACGCGATCTTGAGATAAATGGACAGACGGACAATTAGGTGATCCTGAAAGGGTTCTGTTTTTACATTTTAAGGTAACGAACCCTAAAAACCTGTCAGTGTTGGGTCTAATCTCACTCCGTTTGCGTCAGATTAATGTCCCTTAGGATTATTAAGAAGGAAAACGAAGCGCAATCTTGTTTTTTTTTGTTCACAGGTTCAATATTTATGCTTAGAAAACCTAGAAGCGTATGACTGTTCTAACGATGATTGTGGATTCGATACCCTTTCGAGGAAGCAAAAAAAAAATATTTTTAGTGTCCAGGAAACCTGGATCGAAATATTTTTACTGAACAAAAGGAACAAAAACATTAGAATGACATAAATATTTTAAATATTTAATAAAATGTTTATTTAATAAATATTACATATAATACTAACATTTAAAATTTATTACTAACATTTCCTTTGAGAAGAACAATGTGACATGTGACCAAGTGTGTAGCAAGAACAGGACTCTAAGCTCTTAAAGCTCTTAGAGTACCTAACTCCTTGGTTCTTTACTTCTAATAAGAAGTTAGAGTCACTTGTACACACTAAATTATTATGAATTCGTCAGTAAGTACGTCAATCTCACAAGCGAAAAGACTAAGAGTTAATTTATATATATTTTTAGTTTCACAGTGTAGTCTGCATATAGCAGGGTAGGCAGAGGGAACCTGGGAACCTAGTGTTAAGGCACATCTACAACTTGTCACGTTTGCAGTCGTACACTTGTGCCCCTGCACCATGACGGCCTGCTACTGTTAATAATAATTATTCTATGCTGTATTTTCTTATTTATAATTTCCAATTATCATAATATATTGAATTTATAATTGTCATTTTTTCGCTGTTACAATACAAAGCGCGGCGTTGAGTTTCGCTATTCAACACGCAAAGTTTCAACACGAAAATTGAAAATTCCTGGGCTTGGTTTGAAAGATCTCAAGACCACTAACGAGATATGACGAGACAATAAAAATATTTTTAAATTTTTTTAAATCTTAACACTTAGGAAAGGAAAATACTAATTTAGAAGACGTAAAAAAATTGAACGCAGTACGATTTGAACTAGCTCCTCTTGTCCTCTTGGACTTGACTTGGCTTGTACGGTTTCCAAGAGGCGCAGGTTCAAATGCCGGTACGTACAAGTTTTAATATGTTTTCTAAGAGAATACTCTGAAATCATGTTATTTGTGAATTTCTTAACATTCATATGTACTTATATATAAGATCGTTATATTAAATTTTCATTACGAACCTTACAAAGAGGTTGTTGAAATTATTTTACATATAAATTGCTAATTAAAAAGTTAATGAATGAATGATGATACTTGAGAAGTTTTTATTAATTTTCAAATTAAATTTGCTTTACAGCGCCTGAGATGTCAACAGCTTATATCATACTTCATCATAGTATACCTTATACTTTCTTTTCTGCTTCACGCTGTATCCCGCAGAGAGGGATCCTAGTTTTAAGACACTCCGGTCCCCACTTTATATTTCACGCCAAAATTACTCAACTGACTATCATGAAACTTTGTAGACATATTCTTAAATGTTTTATTACTATTCATTAAAAAATAAGCTAGCTAGCGAAGCCACGTTTGAGCTCTAGAAATATATAATAATGTATTAATAATAATGTATGTAGGTAGCTACGTAAGGAAAAAACTAAGATATAGTGCATTTACAACATCGTTTCCATAATTTAAAATAGATTCTAAAAATATTTTTAATAAAAATATTCTCAGCCTAGCCCTTATAAAGTTTTTTTTGTATCTATCTATCTTTAAAACGTGTTAAAAATATAACATGTATAGTTTCATTTAGTTTTAAATATAAGTATGTACATAAATAAACTGAATAAGTTAAAAATAAACTTATATAAAAATATAAAACTAAGGGCTAAGTTGAGAGATTTTTTATTAAAGTATTTTTCATATTACTCTTATAGACGTGTTTCTTTCTATCAAAGCTTAGTACAAAAATGTAAAGCCCATTTAAACGAGTAGATACATCCCAATGTAATGTTACTATAATATTTTTTTATTCTTCATGCTATTCCGCGTTTAGAGGGAGTCTAATGTAAGAAACACCTTCCTCCACTTTACGCCCAATTTCTGAGGCTGTGTGGAGGATATCAAGTATTTTTAAAAATAATTACCGCGAATGGAAATCAAATCCACGACCATCGCAATTACTGTCAGAACCTGGGCCATATAAATGTAAAACTTAAATAATACAAATGCAATATATATTTTTTATCAGCTTCACGCTGTATCCCGCACACTGCAGGGTAGGTAAAGGGAACCTAGTGTTAGATACTACGTTCCCCACTGGCGAATTCTGGAGGCATTGCGTGTTGAGTGGCAGAACTCAACGCCGCACTTGTCCTCGACACCAGACCGAAGAAATTAAAATATAAATTTAAGTAAATATTTCAAATGCAATATAATATTATTATAAAATTCTAATAATATATATAAATCCGTCGATTTTACTAATAACCCGGTCAGACGTAGGTGGAGAAGAAAATACTTGCGTTATATATTTATATATCGTCAAAGTCACAGCACTGTAGGAGGTAGCGATTTTTGAACTTTCAACATTTTGCCCTTTAGCGTGTCAGCGTGGACTACCTACGACTTTTATTTTGTTTTATTTAATCTTTATCAAAATCAGTCAGTTGACACTGTATCAATTCTTTATATCGAACTTGAACACCGAATCTTCTATATCAATTTTAGCTTCAAATTAAATTAGCTTCACGCTGTATCCCGCACACAGCAGGGTAGGCAGAGGGAACCTAGTATTAAGACACTCCGTTCCCCACTTTCTGCCGGATTCTGGAGGCATTGCGTGTTGAGTGGCAGAACTCAACGTCGCGCTTAACCTCGATACCAGAGCGAAGAAATGGAAATATTAATTTAAGTAAATATTTCATCTCCTCGAGTGGGATCGAACCCACAACCAGTCGGTTTTGCAGTCACACCTCGTGCCGCTGCGCCACGACCGGCCTCATATCAATTTTAGGATTGTATATATATAAAAATAGACAAACTTAAATTTGCGGACAAACTTAGTTTTGTAAGAATTGAATTACAAATAAATATATATACTTTATTTGTATTGTAAGGTCTCACACCGTGATAGTTTCATAGCTGTAGGTCCACGGGAAGTACACTATATAGTAGCCTTAAATAACGAGATAACAATAATAAAGAACGCTATCGAATTGCTTTATGTATGACAATAATATTCTGTTTCCGTTCACGGCCGTTTCAAAGCGCGGCGTTGAGTTCTGCTACTCAACATGCAATGCCTCCAGAATTCGGCAGAAAGTGAGGAACGGTGTGTCTTAATACTAGGTTCCCTCTGCCTACCCTGCTGTGTGCGGGATACAGCGTGAAGCTGATTAAGTTGTTCACGTTTGAATGTATCAATCTGTTATAGATGATTCGAGGGCGAAGCCTCGAGTGGGCCGCTAGGAATTAATATTACTTAATATTATAAGTGACTATCCATAGAACGAGGTTTGCTCTGTCCTATGCAGACTGCGAAAAACCTCAAAAATAAAAACAAAGAAAATAAAGTTAAAATAGATTATTGAGAAAAACTAACAAAAAGTAAATATTAAAATGAAAAATGTCAACCCATAACATGTAAACGCCAAGTTAAACAGCATACAATCTGAAGTTGGAGCAATTAATCATAGTAGACCTGGCACCACTCTCAACTTCTGAGTTTGAAACAATAATGACATATTGTCAAGCATTTCATACGTTCAAAAGTTTTATTAAGCGACTTTACTCATTACTAATTTTTGCCCGTAGGTTTAATATATTTTTTTAGTCGCATATTAGTTCGGTGCGGAAACGGGAACCTAGTATTAAGACACTCCGTTCCTAACTTTCAGCCGACTTTTCGAGACATGACGTTTTGAGTCTCTGCCACGACAACAGAGCAAAGAAATGAAAAAAACAATTCCTCGGGTGGAAATCAAACCCACAACCTGTCTTATTTACAGTCACACACTTGTGCCCCTGCGTAACGACTGACCTTAGATTTAATATTCCTGTGAAAAATTAAAAACCCGACGAGCGCAAGTCAAAATCGCCCACCAAGGGTCCCGTAGAAAAATGTGAGGTCTCGAGCTCTACACTCCTTTATATGTAACTTTAAAAATCCAGCTAGTATGTGCTTTGTTTATCGTTCGCTAAACAACGGTTTTTTTGTATAATGAGGCCAGTCGTGGCGCAGGGGCACAAAGTGTGACTGTAAAACCGACTGGTTGTGGTTTCGATCCCCACTCGAGGATATAAAATATTTATTTACATTTATATTTTCATTTATTCGCTCTGGTGTCGAGGCAAAGCACGCCGTTGAGTTCTATCGCTCAACACGCAATGCCTCCAGAACTTGGTGGAAAGTGGGGAACTCTCTACCTACCCTGCTGTGTGCGGGATACAGCGTGAAGCTGATTTATTTATTTATTTTATTTTCAATTCGAAAATCAACAATAAGTTAGAAATGAGAAAAATATTTTCTTTTCGCAGTCAATATAATAAGAATGTAATTTAAACAGAAACTATTTAGGTCGACTGATAATTTATCACGGCTCCACGGAATTTTATCATTTTCCAGGTATTTGCCTTGCATGCCGTCGAAACTGGAATTTCTACGCTACACTTGACAATGCTACGGTGCGGTAAGCCTTAAAATATTGATTCATTTATTTTTATCTTTACGCGTTCTAAGATACTTATAATTCTGTGGACAATTTTCTGACTGTACACTGTGGTAATGAGTTCAAATCTCTTTAAAGGTGTCCTCTATTATCAATAAGCACATACAATTCCGATTTCCGTCGAAAAAGCGTACAATTGTAAACGACGGCTGCGGCTTCGATTTCCACTCGAGGAAATAATATGTTTAATATTTTCATTTCTTCGTACTGACAACGAGGTAAAGCACAGCGTTAAGTTCCGCAACTTCAATATGATTGCATATTGCTTGTACAATTCGGCGGAAAGTGTCTTAATGTGATCAGAGTGTCTCACCACTATATTCACAGGTTCCCTTTGATTAATCTGCTATTTGCGGGACACAGCGTGAAGCTATAAATAAATCGAAAACTATAAAAGTTATAAAATATTTTTTATTTATATTTTTAAATTATAATACAGAGGTTGCCTTGATATGATTAAGAAAAAAATCTGCACACAACGTTTTCGAATTTATCAAAGAGTAGAGTATTCTAAATGATCACATTTAGAATTGTGATTATAATGTGAGAAACATAAACAGAAGTAATATAAAGTATTTTTGACATTTTTAAAGCGTTATTTCACACTTATGACGTTTTCTAAATAAACAGTATAAAATCTTTATTTTGTTACAAAATATTTGTCTTTATAAATATGCACTAGGTGTATAGTGGGAGGAGTGCTCTACCATTATTGTAAATTTCAAAGGGATTTAATACGTTGCGTGTTACAAGGTGTTCTTAATGTTGTTCTATTTTTTTATAAATGTAATTAACCTAAGTGAAATACTATAACGACTGTTACGAAGTAATAGGGGGTAAAAAATATATTCCTCGTTTTGGAAAGCAAAGCGCAGCGTTGGGTTCCTGCTCTCAACACGCTATGCCTCCAAAATTCAGCAGAAATTGGTTAAAGGAAGTATTTTATTACTAAATTCCCTTCAGGTTCCCTTTGCCTACCCTGCAAATTGCGGGATATGAAAATATTCAGTTGCACGTTTGTGCCCCTACGCCAATATGGGTATGATTTAATGCTTTGGAATATTCCCAAAACAGTGAAAAGTGAAGAGTGACTTGTCACCAGTATTAATTCGTAAAAATATGTATAAAAAATGAGGCCGTCGTGGCCCAGGGGCACAAAGGTGTGACTGTAACGCGACGGTTATGGGTTCGGGGGTTCACTCGGGGAAATGAAATATTTATTTAAATGTATATTTCTATTTCTTCGCTCTAATATCTGGTGCAAAGAGCGGTGTTAAGTTCCGTTATTCAACACGCAATGCCTCCAAAATTCGGCGGAAAGTGAACGGAGCGTCCTAACACTAGGTTCTCTCTGCCTACCCTGCTGTGTGCGAGATACAGCGCGAAGCTGATTTAATTTAATTAAAAAAAATAACAAAATTCGTAATATCATAAATTAAAATTATAAATTTTAACGTAATATGTTGTTTTTACGGATAATTTCTGACAGACACACACACAATATGTACATAAACCTATGTAAGTACTTCTATATAATTAATTGGAAACCGTGTGCTCGTAATCGCATGAGGACGGGTCTCAGTCCTCATTGAATCCCGCCACCTGCGTCTCCAGCTTTATCACCCTTTGAATGGCTATAGTTTATATTTATGTTTGATTAAACTTACATTACTGACATTGATAAGAGAAAGTTTTATCAAAATTTACGGTTTTTAATTTCAAAATTAAATTGGGCGAGAAATTAGATTTCTTATATTTTTTCACTTTATTAGGTTTACAATGTGATGTGTGATTTATTGATTGACTTAAAATACCAACATAATGAAATCAATTAATAGTCATAAACTTTATGACGAAAATGTAAAATTCCATTTCATTCGTTCCGTTCCTGTAGGAGTTTTGGAAAATCTATCTATCTTTTAGTGCTGCTCTATACTCTCCATGGAACCTATGTGTATTATTACAACTTTCTACGTTTCCGCGGTTTTGTCTGTGCATATGCCACTTACTACATAAATATTTAATATTTTATGTTGATGTACATTTAATCAAATGCTTAAATAATAATAATATATTAACACAAATCATAGTTATTCCTTGTTTAATATTGATTTTCATAAGAAGAAATACTTTAAATGAACATGTTGTTAGCTCTACAGTGCTACGAAGACCGTCTACAAACTACTCAGAAAGTTTTGCGCGGTATACGTCTACAGTTTTATATTTGTATTTAGCCATCTATCTGTCTACATTAAATACCTAAAGTATTTTTATACAGTAGCAAATATACCTAAAGTATTTTTTTTACGTCATAAATAGGAAGATTAAAAAAAAAAAAAAATAATCAGCTTCACGCTGTATCCCGCTCACAGCAGGGTAGGCAGAGAGAACGTAGTGTTAAGACACTCCGTTCCCCGCTTTCTGCCGAATTCTGGAGGCATTGCGTATTGAGTGGCAGAACTCAACGCCGCACTTAAAAATAGGAAGATACTTTATATAATTCCTTCGTCTTGAAAATTTATCGGAAAATGGAGAACGAAGTACTTTGACACTAGGTACGCTTGGGGCTATATTTTTTTATGCGGGATACAAAACAAAGTGATACCAAAAACCAGTTTATATGTATAACATAAGGGTAAGGGTAGGGTAAAGTCCCTGATGTCTTCCCGGCAAGCGCTTTTGCATATCATGGTAAACTCAAACTAGAAACTTTCCCGTGAGAAAAGTAGGTAGTACTTAGTTCATGAAGATAATTTTACTAATTATATAAAAAATATATTTGATTAAAGTATTATGAAATTCTTTAAGAGTAGATCTTTTAGGTTTACATAGTATCCCAGCACACACACAGCAGGGGGGAATTAAATATTTAAAATTTTCATTTCCTCGTACTGGTAACGAGACAAAACGCGGCGTTCAGCTCCACTACTCAGCCTCCACAATTTGGCGAAAACTGTGGGTTCCAGGTTTCCTTTGTCTACCGAAAAAAAAAATGTGCGAGATACAGCGCGAAGCTAAAAATATCGATTACATTGTGTATCTATAGCAGAGCTGTATCTAGTTGAAAAGAGCAAGAGAACAAAGGAGATTGAGACAATTGGATACTAAATGGAGTTTTAAACTACAGTTTAGGATTATATTGATACCTAAGTATGCTCACAAACGAAACAAATAAGGCTTATACAGCGTAAACTGCAAAAGTTACTAACGATATTATGAAATACAAAACTAATCCACTTTTATATAAGCTACCGTAACCATTTTGCATTTCATAACGTCTTTCAATGTAGACCAATGTAGCTTTAAAACAATAGATTCTTATATAAAATGGAAAATGTCTATATCATAGAGTTTAATCATATAGCTAATTCCTTATCTTATAATAATAATATCAACTTCACTTCGGGATACAGATCCCGCACACAGCAGGGTGCTTCCCCTGAGAGGGAACCTAGTGTTAAGACACTCCGTTCCCCACTTAATGTTTTAAATGTTTAAAGAATTATATCTACACCCTGCCAAAGCTGAAACGTGTTTAAATATATCTTTAATGTGTGTGAATGTGATTTCTATACAAGATAGTAAAAAAAAATAATTGAATGACAGAAATAAATTGATAGATTTAAAAAAAATGTAAAAAATATATCAAAAAATGCCTTTTAACGATGTTTCAAAGATTACATATTCATATATTGTATTATACTCACGAAATGTTGTAGACATTTCTTATAAAAGTATAATATACAAAAATCTACAAATTCAAATATAAGGCGCGTCAACATAAATAAGAAATGACTTGAAAGCACAACACGTCATGTTTAATATAGTGGAATTTAAGCTGGTGCTGAAATTATGAAAAACCATTGTTAAGAGAAGAATATTTAATGCTTCAAGGTTATATATCCGTAAAGCTGCTTTCTGGAATATATGACAGTTATTATTAATATTAAATCTAAATATTTAATATATTCGAAAGAAAATTTCTACGTTACATGTTACTACCTTTTAAATTCATACATGTGCCAAAAATAACAGTGTTTAGTACTGCCTAAAATTTAGAATGCGGTGTTTTTCAAAGGCGGCGTTTAACGCAGCAGTTTGTTTTCCCTAAACTGAAAGGAAAATGTTTCATTACCTCGGATAGAGGTCGAAACACATCTCTTCAGTGTTTTCTTTATTGTTGTGTCCCATATTTAGCATTGTAGGCAGAAATAACCTAGTATTAAGACACGACATTCCCCAGGGATTGATCAACTTACGAGAAATTATGTGTTGATTGACGTAACTCAACGACGCGCTTAGGTCAACATAATGCCTAAAGTAATTTTACTTCATCTTACACATATGCTAATTCAAAACTTAATTCTCTATCTAAAGCTATTCCTAAGCTTGGGCGCGGCGTTGTTTACGTTTCAACCGCACGCCAACAAAAGTTACGGTCCGCTGCTCCTCAAACGATATGGTGGATGTACTAGCGGCCACGTGTCAACTTTACATAATATTAGTATCTTTTATTACTTTTACTTTATTCATATCATCAAAATTTATATTTTTTCGGAATAGGTAAAAAAGCTATTATACAACAACGGAGTGCTTTATTATTAATTTCTCTATTAACCTTACTATCTGAGAGATGGAAAGCTGAAAATTATTTTGAGACTGCTCGCAAAGAGTAGAAGTAATTAAAATGTTGTTATTTATTACAATACAACAGTAATATTAATATATTCGTACACTTCAAAACCTTTTTTTCACTAAGAAAACAGAATACGAAGTTAGGTAATCAGTATAATAATAAATAAAATAAATAAAAAGCCTTTTATTGACCATTGCCCCAGTTACAAACTTAATGCTTATTTATAATAATTATTTACATATTTACTTATTCTAAATGTTCTTATCTCTTGCTAGTTATTAATACTAATTGTATGCTACATTTTTATTAATCATAAACGTTACTAAAAATGATTTAAGGTATTTATTCACATTTTTTTGTTTTTTTTTTTAATATTTTTTGTTTACTTAACTCTTATTAGATAATAAGTTATTTTGTATATTTATTATAAGTTTTCTAAATTACTCATCGACTAATTATTAGTTTCTAAATATAATATCAGGCAAGGTCCCCAGACTGGGTATAGGCCTCCTCCAAATATAGCCTATTTTGTCTGTCCAGAGCTGTTTGCTTCCAATTGAAGCCAGCGGTTAATGTCGTCTTCGCACTGTGTCTTTGTTT
>JAATLQ010038566.1:0-131193 GCA_013421005.1 Heliconius erato x Heliconius himera | reverse complement strand
TAACCTCTTTAAACCAGGCAACCTTGGACTTGCGGCAGACTGAGAGCTGGCAACCATTGTTTTTCCAATTCCTTATGCGATTTTCTTTCAAATGATGTGCGATTCACATAAAAAACATATGAGTGCAATTTTCTCCAAAAACGAGTTACGAAAAACATTAATTAAAGGTGATTGCGGCAGGATTTTTTTGGGCAACCCTAGTGTAATCTATTCTACTATCGTGTATCATTCTTAAATATAAGTTTCATTAGAAAATCTAATTCCTACAGTTTTAAACGATGGGATCTCCACCTATTACAAACGGTTGTGAGTTCGGTTTCCACCCTAAAATAAAATTATTTTCTTTTCCCTGCAGCGTCTCGAATTAAAACTAGCAATTTGAGAACAGAGTGTCTTAACATCAGGTTCCTTCTGCACACCTTGCTCCACAGAAAAATGCAGGAAATTACAAATCTAGAACTACCTTCATCAAGACAAGACAAAAACCGAGATATTTTTTTAACCAAGACATTTATGTCGCCCGTCTGTCCATCGTAATAAGATTTCAAACGTAAGTCATCCACAAATTATCCTCGATTACTGCCGCTCTGTTTCACAATACACCAGCTAATGTACCGCGATCGATAGCTTTCGGTACGAAACTTCTGAAATTATAATTGCGCCAATTTAGAATCTGATTGTGGTTTGTGGAATCGAAAGGTAAGACAGTTGGTTTTTTTTTGTGGAAAAAGACGAGGTAAACGAGTGTACGTGTCACCTGATGGTAAGTGATCACCGTCGCCCACGACCCCGTGCAACACCAGAGGAGCTTTAGATGCGTTGACGGCCTTTAAGATGGAGATACTTTTTGACGCTTTTTTACGCGCTTTTTGAAGGTACCCATTTAGCATGTAACCGCCGTTGTGCCGATGCGTGGAAGGAAGTTAATACGAAACCGCACAGTAGTGGAGTGCCACGCATCCAGATGGTGTGGATGGTACTTGAGTTTGTGACGTACTGTGCGGTTAGAAAATTCGGCGGCAGGTAACTGGTCAAACGTTTCTCCAGAACACTCCCCATGATAAATGCGATAGAGAATGCACAGCAAGGAGACATCTCTACGCAAAGCCAATGTATCAAGCCCTGCACCGATCATTGGGACCCCAACGATACGAACGGCTCTACGTTGTATGCTATCAAATGGGTCAAGCTTGTTATATAAGTCATATAATTAGAGCCTGCCAGACCATAGTTACAACGTACCTAATGCTATGGATTTGATCAACATCTGGACGAAAATAGTTAACGATCATTAAACAGCCTGACAAGTAATATCTCTTTTGAGTATCAATAATGAAGGTAGAGAGACCTCTGGCCACATTTATATTATTATTGTAGGAACAAAAAGCACAAGGGTGTGGCTGTAATACAACGGTTGTGGGTTGGATATCGATATCCAATCTTGTAAAAATCAGCGGAAAGTGAGGAGCATTATATAAACATTAGATTTTCACTTCTCTCTGCCTACTCTGCTCGTATAGCAGAGTAGGCGGAGTACAGCGTGAAGCTGAAAAAAAGCTAATAAACTACAGAATTTCAATAAAGGGCTTTCAAACACGATCTAGATTATCTGAAGAAGTAAAAAAATCTACTTAGAAACGTTTTTTAAAAGGCACTTCCTATACAATAAAGCTCGGCGATATAAAGCTTGTTGTATTATATTCTGTCCCGTTCTTTTCTATCAGTGTTTTTGCATATTTGTCTCGCTCACACCGCATATTGCTAGAACTACGCTGTTGAGTTTAGAACAATAGCGTGTGTGTTGACTATTTTATAAGTCTTCGATATTTTTCAGATTTTTTTCTATATAATATGAAAATATATGAAATATTTTAAAAATATTTGTAAAATTGGATGTAAAGCGTATAATTTGATTATTTGAGTATATTTTTTATGTTCGGCCTTGAAAAAATATTAAATATCGGGGACACAAGCGCCACCTAGCAGCACTCGATAGAGGAGGTGCTGCGTCACCTATCAATATGAAATTGACGAGTCAAATTGGTCAGTCTTTCCTGGGCCGGCGGCGAGCGCGTTACACATGGAACCACACACGATCTGTATTATAAAATACGTTCATTACAAATTTAGTTTTTTTTTTACCAACACTACCCACCTACTGATAATGAACGGGGAGGTACGCCTTCCGCCATATATAATATTAATGACATTGCGGACTAAATAGTCCGCAAAATATGTAAGAGAACTGAAACCAAAAAAAAACCATATTATATTTTATATACTTCCACCGCATCAACAAG
The DNA here is from genome assembly GCA_013421005.1 of Heliconius erato x Heliconius himera. NCBI lineage: Eukaryota > Metazoa > Arthropoda > Insecta > Lepidoptera > Nymphalidae > Heliconius > Heliconius erato x Heliconius himera. The sequence continues at coordinate 128,893 of JAATLQ010038566.1, read as the reverse complement.
AATACATCACTTTTGTATTAACTTACTTCTATCTTTTTATCTAAACATTTTCAAAATTGCTACTCAACAATTGTTATCTATCAATGTGATCAAATCACAATTTTGTCGACAGATTATGTTCAAATTGAATTTAGTTTATACTTTAACGCATTTGAGTTCAGATCTATTACAATTCACAACCAAAGCGCATAGTGTTAGTTAACAAGCTTACTGTGTCGACTTTCTAAAGGACCTTCTATATACAGGACCTTCTATAGTTGTTTAACCTTTAGTAGTATTTTTGTAGTAGTATGCGTTTACGTTATTGGTATCTATGCGTTACTTACGTCACACGAAATACAGGTATGGATAAACATCGTGAAATGAAAAAAAATCCTACGTCTAAACTGTTGAGGTATCTTCATTATTTTCTTTAGGTATGGGTGTAAAATATTTTACCCTACATGCAATTACCGTAAAAGGAGCGCTGACACTTCCACCCTGCATACTCGTAAATATAGGTATATTTTTCACTGATAAATTTTCAATATATTGCTTATCCAATGGCGAACCTGAGCCGCACTTTGTCTACTAGAGTAAATGTAATATATTCGTCTTCGTCCCCGAGTCGCTATAGAACCTACACCAAACAAAATCCACAATCAAACGTTTTCCCACTGCACCACGATAGCCTTACATTCTATATATTATACGACTTAATTCAATACCCTTAAGAGATGCTTTAGAAACGTATTTCCCTAAGACGCCAAAGCAACACTATTCATCTAGCTCCCAGCGGATATTAGAACTACTGCATCCGTCACATTTGACTATATAAGTAAATATATATGTAAATATACTTATTTTGTACGTACTTTAGAATCGGTTGACTTTAAAGTATTATTGGATTTTTTAAATATATTTTACGGCATAGTGGTGCAGTGCGCCAAGACATATACATATATTTTTTGTATATAAATGTACTATAATAAATATATATTTTTACATTTTTTCATGTACCTTTACTCATAATTAATTTAATTATAATCGAAACGTAATATGAACTATTTAACTCATAACTTAAAAAAACATGTACCGATCATTAATTTACATGATATTGGGTCCGACTCAAAGGAATGATCAAATTTACGTCCAAAAACATTTTAGTTTCATTCTTAAGCCAAATAATTTGAAAGAAAAAATTAAAGTAAATTACAAACAATTTTACTTCAAAAACTATAAAAACTTTTGCGGCGGAATTCAGAATAGTTCCTCTGATAAAAGACTTGGCAAGTATACACGTACTTCACTTCAATAAAGCTTGTTGTAAAGACACATATACATAAAAAATCAAATCAAATCAGCTTCACGCTGTATCCCGCAAACAGCAGGGTAGATAGAGGGAACCTAGTGTTAGGACACTCCGTTCCCCACTTTCTGACGAATTCTAGAGGAATTGCGTGTTGAGTGGCAGAACTCAACGCCGCGCTTAACCTCGACACCAGAGCGAAGAAATGGAAATATAAATTTAAGTAAATATTTCATGTCCTTGAGTGGGGATCGAACCCACAACCAGTCGGTTTTACAGTCACACCTCGTGCCGCTGCGCCACGACTGGCCTAGTGGCGCAGCGGCACGAGGCCTCATATAACATAATACATGTTATATTACATCATCGTAGCTTAATGAGACACTGTCTATTTGTACATTTGGTGGTCGTGGGTTTGATGCCCACGGGGGGAAATATATTCTATTTGAGCAGAGCGCACATTAGCATTACGCATTTATTTGTTTTTTATATTCACCGAGTGAGAATCGAACCCACAACCATCACGTTTACAATTATACGCTTGTGTCCCTTGCCACGCTTACTTCGTATACCGTTGATAAAGTAACTAAAAAAATAAGTTTGTTTCTATTTTATTGTTGTCACATAATATATTAGTAATACCGATAAAGAGTTTAAGATAAGACTAACATTGCTAATTTGCGCAAAAGAAATATTATTTCTACATCAGCCAACATGTGTGAAAAATATATTTTAGCATTTACAAAAGATTAATTATCCACATAAATACAAAATAAAAAATGTATTAAAAATAAAAGCAAAAGATCTATCAGGGGACACCCGGGTTTGAACCGGGGACCTCTCGATCTGCAGTCGAATGCTCTACCACTGAGCTATATCCCCGTTGCAACGTAATAACAAAGATTAATATTTATTTATAATAATTTATTCTCTCAAAAAATTAGTCATTTATATAATTCCGTAGCTAATCAGCTTAAAAAACTAATTTAAATTAAATCACTACCTAAGCGAGGCAAGAGAAGGCCTCTGGTAATCTTTAAGAATAGTATCAATGATATTGGAGGAAATATTGAGGACCCCCGGAGGACCTTTCATCAACAATGGAAGAAGTGATAGATATTCAGAGACTTGGCGTTCCTGGTGCTGACTATCACGCTGGGGAGATTATTTATTTATGAATTTATTAGATTTACTAGTGATATAGAAATACAGGATAAAACTTAATACTACACCATCTTTTAAAGTGGATACATGTCATATTATACAAAAATAATAAATTTTACTGTTTTAATTATTTTAGTTGTTTACAATTTCAGTATACAGAACAGAGTTTAAGTTAACAAAACTAACTAATATAAAACAGATTACATATATATAATATCATAAAATGTGAAACTAAAAATAAATAACTTTTGTCTCATAATGAAAATATTTACAAGAAAAAAAAATCCTTTAAACTTGGATCGTAAGTACCAGGCACTGCTTTGAGTTTGCACAAATCTATCTGTCGTCAAAGAAATGTAGGTTTAATGTTGGTAACCGTACCCTGCAATAAAGTAAACTTTTTCCCCTGATACTTAGCGTAACTCCTGACTGTAAACGGCAAAGGCATGGGTTTCGATTCCCACTAAAACCTAAACCAATTACGATCATAAGTTAGATTAAGAAAAATAGTTATTAGATATTCTTTTAAATACTCAACAATAATTAAAAAATATCAATCAATCATCTCAATTTCAAATCTCATTGTGTTGTTGTAGGTTTTTTTCTAAAAATCATAACAAAAAAGCACCTAAAGGGGACACCCGGGTTTGAACCGGGGACCTCTCGATCTGCAGTCGAATGCTCTACCACTGAGCTATATCCCCGATCCGTTCAGCTGCTTTAATTTGTCTATATAGATTGGTCCGAAATGATTCATTTAAGCTTATTAGTCATAGGTGAAACTTTAAAGATCTACCCACACTTTATATAGATAAATGTAAAAAAAACTAGTTTTACCATATTTGGTTATCCCATATTTGGTAATCAATATAATTGTAGGTGTTATATTTTATATATACATCTTTGACTATAGATACATCTAATATATCTAATATTTAATAACTACTACTAGACTTGAGAAGAATTATAAGGTTACACTAAATCATCTTTCAGTTTAACATAAATAGTATTGAGGCCGTCGTGGCGCAGAGGCACATCATGTAAACTGTAAGCGCAATAGTAGTGGGATCAAATTGAGGATATAAATTGTTTTCGTTTTCTTGCTCTGGCAACACGACACAGACAAAGCACGGCGATGAAATTCGCCGCTCAACAAGTAAAATTAAAATCAAATTAAATGAGCTTTACGCTATATCCCGCACACAGCAGGAGAGGAAACTTAGTGTAAAGACACTCCGTTCCCCACTTTTCACGTAATTCTGGAGGCAATGCGTGTGGACTGGCGGAACTCGACGCCGTGCTTTGTTTCGACACTAAAGCGAAAAAATTGAAATATACATTGAAACAAATATTTCATTTCTCGATTAGGGATCGAATCGACAACCAGTCGCGTTTACAGTCACACCTTGTGCCTCTGCGTCACGACTGGCCTCGCTCAACAAGTAATGCCTTGAAAACTCAACAACTCAGCAGAAAGAAGGGATTGCCTGTTTCGTATAGCAGGGTAGGTAGAGAGATTTAATTAAACTTTAGTGTTAATACTCTCCGTTTCCATTTTCCGCTAAATTTCGAGAAATTCTGTATTGAGAGGCGAAATCCAAAGCCAAAGGAAATATGATATATAAAATGAGATAAAAAAGGATATGACGTCATAAATTACTATTCTTATCAGTTATAAAATATGAAATTAGAATAACGTTTATATATTACTTAAATAATTTGTAATTGTAACTAAAATATATATATCATATATAGAAGAAGCATGTTTAATGCAAAATTGTACATTAAGGTTGTAAGTTTATAATCTATAGATTCATAATATAGATTTATTTAAAAAGAATTTGTAGAGTTTCGCCACCTGATGCAATACGGTTTCAAGTGAACAAAAATATAAATTGAGGTCACCGTGACGTATTAGGCAGCATCTCAATATAAGCACGGTGGTTGTGAATCCGATTTCGAGGCTATGGCGTATTTTCATTGTCACGAAATCGAGCTTAGCATATCAAGCATATTTCATTTAAAATGTACTTCTAACGTTTCCTCGCTTTGGTAACTGCTTAAAAACGCGGCGTTGAATACCGCCAGTCGATTCTTAACACACAATTCAGCAGAAAGTGGGGAACGGAACGTCTTAACTTTAAGATCTCCCTCCCTCATTCTATCCTGTTTCATGCAGGATACAGCGTGAAGCTAAAAAAATATTTTCATTTACAAAATAAATAAATCAGCTTCACGCTGTATCCTGCACACAACAGGGTAGGCAGAGGGAACCTAGTGTTAAGACACTCCGTTCCCCACTTTCTGCCGGATTCTGGAGGCATTGCGTGTTGAGTGGCAGAACTCAACGCCGCGCTTTGCCTCGACACCAGAGCGAAGAAATGGAAATATAAATTTAATTAAATATTTCATCTCCTTGAGTGGGGATAGACCCCACAACCAGTCGGTTTTACAGTCACACTTTGTGCCCCTGCGCCACGACTGACCTCAAATTCAAATATTTTCATTTATTATTAATAAAAAAATATAATAAACATTACCTTTTAAAGCCTACCTACCAAGTCTTTAACATACTGATTTATTTACCTGTTTAAGCCAAAATAAAACGTAATATAAAATGAAATATATTTAAAACTAAGATGAATGGCTTATAAATAAATTGTAGAAGAGCAAATTTAGTAGAAACTGTACGCCAGTTATATAGGAGCGGGTCTACGTGAGCTGAAAATTGAATATTTTTATTTGAAAAATTTTACTTATAGCAGTGGAAAGCTACTTTTCATTGAAAAATAGGTAGCTTTTGTATATAATTTATTTGAATCTTTATGTTTGAAGTTTATTGGTAGCTTCAGGATAGCCAGAAGGAATTTAGCGTTAAGACTCTCCGTTCTCCACGCATCATCCAGTTTTTAAGACATCGCATTTAGTTAGTTTGAGACACTGAATTGGAGATGTAAATACCGTTTTAATTAAAGAAAATGTTATATGTTTTTTTATTTATTTTTTCCTAAGTGTGGAATCATACCTTAAGTCAGTAATAAAGTATTAAAATATCGTTTAATTATTTTAGACATTATATGTGGTGTTCAAGTAGTACACTTGGTCCTCACGTCAGAATATAGCGTCAAGATACTCCGTCTTCCGCTTTCCATGGATTCGCGATAAGTTGCGTATTGAGTAGCAGAACTCAAGATCAACACCGCTCTTTGTTTTGCCAGAGCAACAAAATGAAAACATTATTAATTAAAAAATACTATATGAGACTTCTGCATAAAAAATTAAATGCATTACATATTTTTTGTGTTTTATTATTATTTTTTGTATTAAATTGTTTACTAATAATATTATAGCAGTTTACTTTAGGTTGGATGAACTGATTTATAATTTTGGATTGTAGTGCCATCGGGGATATAGCTCAGTGGTAGAGCATTCGACTGCAGATCGAGAGGTCCCCGGTTCAAACCCGGGTGTCCCCTGACGATGTCTTTTTTTATATTCATAATATATATTTTTAATTTTTATTAAAGATAATTATAAGTTTTTTTGGTATTTTAACTTTAAAACAATCTTTAAATATTCTCTCATTAAGGAAAAAAAATATTTACTTGATAACAAATTATAAGAAACGCTTGTAATACGGCCTCGTATTTGTGTAGCAGCACAGTAAACATAAAGGTTCTGGGTTCGACTCCCACTTGGGGGAATAAATCATTTTCATTCAGTCGCTTTGGTAACAAGAGGAAGAGCACCTTATTCGTTTTTGGCTGGTAATCTTCAATATGAATAATGTGAATATAAAAATCGATGTAAGGTACCAATAAGGTAACGTTCCAATATCAGCACGTGTTCCGCATGTTAGATATTGTGAACCATTTCAATATTCTGAGTTATCTGTTTTGGTGAATATCTTCATATTTTGATGTTAATCTTGATTTTTAAAGTTTATCTAATCATTAATGAAACAAGAAAGTATATATGTAAAGAATAATAAATCAGGAAGTAGACATTTGATATTTATATACCTAAGATTTAAAATTTATTAAAAAAAATGTACAAAAGTAAGTAAATCTGTTATATAGATTTCAACATTTTTTGTTCACGATGTATTTGTATTTTACAAATCAAGTCCTTTTATTTGATATCTATATTAGGTGGCCTGTGCATAAATTCGCATTCCTCTACTTTGGTGCGTTGTAAAATGGCTGCATTATGAATAAACAATAATATTGTATATTTATAAAATATTTATTTACATTTATATTTTCATTTTTTCGCTCTGGTGCCGAGTTCCGCCACTCAACAAGCACGGCCGCCAGAAATTGGCGGAAAATGGAGAACGGAGTGTCTTAACACTAGGTTCCCTCTGCTTACCCTGCTGTGTGCGGGATACAGCGTGAAGCTAAAAAATACCAATATTGTAAGTTATTACATTGTCACAGAACTAAACTCGTAATCTAAATTTCAGCTCAATCGAACACTGGGATGTGGGTCAAATTGAGTTTTCAAGATTTCACATAGGTACCCTAACAAGGCGAAGCAATCTAAAAAGTTGTAAAAGTAAAAGTTGTCGTTCTTTAAAAAAAAAACATTATTTAAGAACTACCCCTAAAAGCACGTCCAAAACAAATTCCCAATCCGTTTCCCCTTTATTTTTTCACTAATACTAACATCGTAAAGGGCGTTCAGTCACAATCGTGTCAAAGTACAGCTTCGATTCAATCGGGAAGGTTTACACACGTATGTTGAATACTAATAGGCTTTATATTCTGATTTAGTGATGTTGTTATAGAGAATCGATTTAAATATATTTTCAAATATTGTATGGCAAAACTAAAATATGTTAAAAAACTATTTATATCAGCTTCACGCTGTATCCCGCACACAGCAGGGTAGGCAGAGGGAACCCAGTGTTAAGACATTCCGTTCTCCACTTTCTGCCGGATTCTGGAGGCATTGCGTGTTGAGTGCCAAAACTCAACGCCGCGTTTAACCTCGACGCCAGAGCGAAAACATGGAAATATAAAATTATTGTATGAAATAGTAACAATAGACTATTTATTAGACATTTTTGTTGGACTAAATCTTTATGCTATTTCGAAAAACAGTGAGTAGTGTTGGGTAGTGAGTAATTTTTAAATTTTCTAATTTAACCTACACTTAAATGTTGCCTAATCCGCTCAAAAGAGTGTCTGGGACTTGCAATCCAAGTTTAGATTTAAGGTCTCACCTACTGCGTCCAAATTTATTTCTGTAGCTAACCATATTTGAAATATTCAACTAGTGTCATCTTCGAAGCAAATTTTATAAGTATTCAGATTCCAACATTTTAAACATTTTCATGTAAAATGTTGCCAAGACAATTAGCTCACACTGTCAAAAAGTTATCAGATCTCATGCAGACCCAAGTTACTACCTTCTTTATTTCTTAAAATCTATATATGATATGTGTTTTTATTACATACATCCAGAAGTCTTAGTCCATAACAAATTTCAGACATGCATCAAAATTTTCAATACGCAGACCGCCTACACGGAAGACAAGTAAGTGCCTTACGGATGAGCGGTACTGTGGGACTTACCCGTGAAACCGATCCTATCCACTAAAACCCAGCGGAAACCCTCTCCACCAAACTGAGAAGCCGCAGGATCGCCCACGCATACTACTACGCGCCTCGGTGGAAGGCCAACTTAGGTAGGAGTTGAAGATACGAATATCGCCTTCTTCCACCCCCTGGCCTATGGCGACGGAGCGAGTATGTATTAGCGCTGGACTCTAACACCCGCTCCGCGGCCTCCTTCAATACAATTACTGTTTCGCAGAAGGAGACCATTCAGCATGGCTCCCACCACACTGGACAGTGAGAGATCCCTACCCACTACAGCCATTTAAAAATTTCAATTATAATAAATATATAAATAATTAAAAAATTATAATAAATATAATAAAATAAGGGGGTTAAAGAAGAGTCCAGCCTGGGCTGGGTAAATTTGAACAAATTTTAAAACCGAATCATCGAAAGAAAAAAAAACAAAATTGTTACGAAACATCGATAAAAACAATCAAGCACCTCACTACACTACTGTATACTTTCCTGTCACAAAAAGGGCAAATGTAATCATTGCTTTCTGCCTCACGTTCACATAATAGCGGGTTGAATGACAGGTGAGATTGGAACACGGGGCCCTTGTAATGTTTTGATAATTTTCGTGTTAGCTACTGGTCTTTAAAGGATCTGTAGTTTAGTGATAAAACAATTGATAAAATATATACAATTATTTCCCTTCTTTTTGCTTCACTCTTTTTCTGATATTTAACGGAACAACGGACGACAAACGATACGGTCTCGGCATACTTCTTTCGCCTCGTCCTATCTCAACTCGAACATTCATGTCCTCATGACCTTCCTCCAGTATCATCGATACTATATTCTCAAAGGTCTTACAAGGTATCCCTCTGTTTCTCTTAAAATATATGTTATCCTTCATTTTTAAGAACCTAAATAGATATATTGACATTTAAACTGGGTGCTAAAAATATAATAACCAATTACCACATTGAAATTGTAAAAGCGACAGGTTGTGGGTTCAATTCTTACTCGAGAAAATGATATATTTAATACTTTTATTTCCTCGCTCTGGCAACAAGGCAAAACGCAGCGTTGAGTTCCGCAACTCAACATGCAATACTTTCGGCTTTTCGGCTTAGAATTCAGCAGGAAGTAGACAACGGAAGTGTCTACCACTAGGATCAAAGGTTCTTTCTTACTACTCTACAATGTGCGGGACACAGTGTGAAGCTAAAAAAAAATAATAAAACGAAGAATTGTGACGACTAAATCGACATCCGCTGCATTCTGTTTAGATTGCCGAATTTTAAGAGTTATCCATTAGAAGATTTAAACAGAGAGAAATGTCTAATAGATTTTATAACTATCACATCCTACTAGATTCTAAGAAAATAAAACTAGTTTAATAATTAATTATTAATGTTTTATTACAGAAAATAATACGAAAACCAAAATGAAAAATATCGTAAAACATAAATTAGTTAATCGAAATATAATTACAAAAGTCTTAACCTAATGGCACTAATAATACAATTGAAATACAATAATAGCTTTTATAAGTAGAAAAGAAATATGTTAAGAAATATTTTATGACTTTTATTTTTTTATAACTATTTAATTAAAAAGAGGTATATTTTTATGAATTACACAAGTGAAGATAGTTTTTCTTTAAAACGATTTCCTTATATCGATAAACCACACATTTTCATTTTTTTATAATATATTTGCACTACATAAACAACAAAATTACATAGAAGGTTGTTTTTTTTATTTTTAATATAAAAATTAAAATAAAAAAACTATGTTTTCTACTACGCTTTCGATTAATTTCGTTACCAGTGCAATAAACAATAAAAAAAATCAACAAATAATACTTGTCATACAAAAATGCAATACTGAAATAAGTGTCAAAAGAGATTTGCCACAACACAATAAAAAAATATCAATTTGAGCGGTATATATTAAAAAAATTGAGCGTATTCAATTAAAAAAAAATATTTTGCTTATATATCAATCATTAAATGGACGAATTGAAAAATTAATTAATAAGTCTATATTTATTTAATTAACATTTAACAATATAATCCTATGTAAATACCAGGAAAATATCTAAAATATATATATTTTATTATAATATCATAAAATGGACGGATATCATTAATCATTTAGCCTTACTTAATTTAAAAACTAAATACTTTTATTAATACTTTAATAATTACATAGTACATAATATATAATGATAACATTATAATGAAGGGAAAAAGTCCAATTTCATTTAATGTAAAAGAAAAGACAGTCTGTCTATGAGAAAGATATTCTAGATGTATAGAAATACAAGACAGTCGTGAGTCGTGACGCGGGAACATAAGTATGTGATTTTAAACGCGACAGGTCGTAGGTTCGATTCCCACTCGACGAATTGAAATAATTTATATCTTCATTATCTCGCTCTAATGAGACAAAGCGTAGCGTTGAGTTTCGCCACTCAACACACAATGCCTAAAGAATTCGACAGAAAATATGGAATGGAAGTGGCTTGATGAGAACGGAGTGTTATAGACCTAGGTTCCCAGGTTCCTTCTGCCTACCGTGCTATGTGCGGAGTACAGCGTCAAATTCTCAATCATTGTAACATATTTATTTAAAACTAGCTATTACCTGTGGCTTCGCATCCGTGAATAAATGAAAAAACGAATAACACAAATAGACTACGACACTGTAATACACGGTACACTTTGTGTATACATCGAGTGTCTCTAAGTGTCTAGAGTAGTTGAAAAGTTTTCGCACAGTTTTGACACTTTCCATACACCGCACCGCGCAATATAAACGTTCTAAGTACCGGAAGTATCTATAACCACAGGTACAATAACTTACATCGAAATTTTTATTTAATTTTGTCGGTATTGTCTTTCTCGGTAAATGGACTGTACAACAATCGATGTAACATCACTTGATATTTCAACAAAAATTTTGAAAAATGAAGTTAAACAATGAATCCTTCTATACAATTTCATACATATGTTTACCTAAATTAGGTATTTTTTTTTACCTTAAACATGCATGCAGGTAGATGATTGAGCATTTTTCTATCACTTTTATATGATAAATATGGAATGTATCAGATCTCTTATATAGAATATTTGCAGTACAGTCGATGAGTCGTGGCCGCCTGAAATCAAATCTACGTACGCCGTCTACATTCTCCGCTCGTTTCGGTGCGGCCACGACTTATCAACCATACTGCAAATAGATTTTCTGTGTTAGTATTAACACTAGATAAATATAGAACTTATTGTATAATGTATAATAAATATAGAAAATCTAGTGTTAGGACACTCCGTTCTCCATTATATTATATAATTAAAATGTTTCTATAGTATAAATATAAATACATAAATTATGTGAAAAACTTCTTAATATAAAAAGAAAAAAATAGTAAAAGACCTAACTTTTATAAAATATTTCTTACAGATCACAATATAAAAATTACAACGTATGGATATTTGTGTACTTCAAATGCGAAAAATGTTATCAATACTATTATTAGAGCGTTTGGACGGTACCGCACAAGGACGGGTTCAAATCCAAAATTTTATACAAAATCTTATAATACTTTTAATATAGCATTATTGCGCCATTAACTTTTTCTTCCAAAGCCGGCGCTATAGTATCCAAGTCTCTTGAATCAGCTGCCGCTATCAGAATACATATGTTATTTATAAATGCTGATATTGTAGCCGCTACTACCAACCTGGAAATAAAATATAAATCAATACACAGTTTCCAGTTGTGGTACGGCATCGAGTTTAGTCACTCAACACGCGTGCCTCCAGAATTTGACGAAATGTGGTGAACGGAAGTGTCTTAACGGGTACGGAGTGTCTTAACACTAGTTTCCCAGGTTCCCTCTGCCTATGCTGCTGCGTGCAGATTACAGCGTGATACTAAACATAAACTATATAAAACGTGAAAAATACATAAATAAACACAATATTTCTTACCAAAAAGACAGTCCCAAATCGGCCGTCATGTCCGACGACCAACCGTTCGCCAGGTCCTCGTCAGACATCACGTTGTGCTGGACCCTCAGGAAGAATTCCGTCAGCCATACCGCTATTGCGCCTAGCGTAAACAGTACTGGAATGTAAAGAGAAATATTTTTTTAGTTAACTTTGAGTAATCTAAGAAATAAATATTAGGAGGGTATACAATGTGGTATATTTTTTTATTATTAATCAGCCTATCGTCGTCTACTGCTGAACGTAGGCCTCCCTCATCGAACGCCAACCATGTGGTATATTTATACTTTTAATTTTTACTTAAAAGTTTTATATTGTAAAGCTATATTAGTTTCCGCTGTATCCCGCATACTCTATCAAAACATTGCCTTTTGAGTGGCGAAACGTAAGGTGAATTGCCTAGTCTAAAAAAAATATAGACGAGCGCACGGTGACGTAATGGTAAGTGATCACCGCCGCCCACCTCGTGTATCACCAGAGGCCGACCTCTAAGGCGAAGATAGATACTCTTATTGAAAGTACCCATGTCGTATGGACAAGGGTGTGTGGCGCGTGGAGGGAAGTACCGCACAGTAGTATAGTGAGGTTGTTTATACACCTTCAGCCGTATTGAAACGATAAAATATTTAAATTATTGCCCTAATGGTCGGCTACAGCATTATTGACAACAATGTTGTTAAGACTACGTTATGTTTGTTAGAATCTCTGAAGGGAGATTTTTACAAATTACAAAAAATATTGATTATAAGTAATTGTGGCGCAGTGGAACTGCTTCCTATAAGAAAAGTAATTTAGATATGGTAGGATTCCTTTCCATTGGTGGAATATTTATATTTTTTCTAATGTAGAGAATCTTAGAATAAGTTCTCTCTGCCAAACCTGCTATGCGTGATAAAATGTGGGGCTGAATAAAAAATAACACGTATAGAAGGTATAATAAAGGTATTTTACTCACCCACAGCACCATTACATATCAACAAAGGACGTGGCGAACACCTACTCTTCGCTGCGGAACCTAACGCCGCGAGCACGCACGCACCTACAGAGGATGCTAGCGCCACAGCTAGTTGCGCAGCCGTACCACACCAGGCCCAACGCCGCGCTGGGTGGTTACCTGCTTTTACTGGAATAGGAAAATATTTCATTTAAGTAAAATAAAGTTGTATTACCACCCTTTTACATTTTCACCTCAATTTGAAAATAATTTAAATACAACCCTCCCACCCATATTAGGGAGACAGCTCACAACTAAACATGTCTACTGTCGATACGATTATTTATATAGAAATAAATTGTTAAGGGAAAATTTACGAAATTGACGTTATTATTATAACGTTTAGCCAAACAGAATAATACGATTCCTCTCTCTGGTAACGAGGCAAAGCGCTGCGTTGAGTTCCGCCAATCAATAGGCAATGACTCCAGAATTCGGTGGAAAGTGGAAAACGGAGGTGTTTTAGTAGGAACAAAGTGTCTTAACATTCTCCCAGGTCCCGTCTGCCTACTCTGCGACATACTGCGTGATCATAAATAGTAAATATATAATTAAAACTATCAACTTACTGCTAAAAACATGATACCTCCATCCAAAACTATGATTTAACATCTTATGCCCCTCGAAGAGACCAAAACTGATCCTGCCTTCAGATTTGGGGTACGAGAGGATCCTCGCTCTAGCATCCACCCAGTGCGTAGTGCCCAGGGACGCCACTATCAATGCTATACATAAACATGATCCAAAAAATGTCGCAAAAATCATGGAACGCTTGAACAAATTTAGTTTCATTTTGATTTTTTCTCTTGTTCCTTGTATCTCGTATATTACATTTCAATTTGTGTTTTACCACGTTTTCTACTAAACGTTCTTAGTTCATTGTGGCTTGTCATAACAGTGTCTGCTTTCCCACGGCAAAGAAGTCTGTAACAATATAGAAAATATTTAATGGACTGTTTAAATGCTGTCAATATAAAGCTGATAATTTTTTTTGGTGTATTATGAGATTTTTTTTTCAGCTTCACGCTGTATCCCGCACACTGTGTTCAGGGTAGGCAGAGGGAACCTAGTGTTAAGACTTTCCGCCAATTTCTGGAGGCATTGCGTGTGGAGTGGCGGAACTCAACGCCGCGCTTTCCCCTCGACACTAAAGCAAAGAAATGAAAATATAAATACAAATAAATATTTCATCTCCTCGAGTGGGGAAACGAACCCACAACGAGTCGATTTACAGGCACATTTTGTGCCCCTGCGCCTGGCTTCTTTTTATAATGAGAATTGATTTGAAATAAGCAATGGCATCGGTATCTTACTATAAACGTAACAATTGTGGGTTCGATTCCCACTCGGAGAAACACAAGGCAAAACGCGACGTTGAGTTTTGTTTGAAAATTGCACGGAGAGTGGGAAACGAAGCGTCTTAATATGATCTCTGCCTAAAAGAAAAGAGATTTATATAGTATTTTTATAAAGTATTTTGAATACTCCCTATATCGACTCAGAACCACACCATATCTCCAATCCTTATTACTAATACTATAATAAAAAGGGTTTCACGGTGTATCGGGAACGTAGTGTTAAGACTCTCCGTTACCCTCCTATCCACCAAACTCTATGCCGCGCTCTACTTTATGTCATTACAAGAGCGACTAAATTAATAAACACATTCTGCCGAGTAAGATAGAACCCACAACCATAGTACCGCAGCTCTACGACGTCCTCGATTCAATATATATTTTACCATATAATGCAAATTCTATCACATAACGCAGTTAAAACAGATCAAGTGGGTAGGTATACGAGTACTCTATACATAATATAGGAAAAGGAAACGACAAGATTCTTTTACCTATAAAATGTAGGTGGATTGGTCTTATGCAAGTTTTTCTCTACTGATGTAAGTGGTACAGGTGGTCTCTCTATGTATGTACGTGCCTTGGCTCGTTCATAGCTCAATCAATACATATAAATGAAACTAAAGCGTCTGTCTGTGATTTTAAAATAACCGTGTTTTTCCAGGTACATATATATATTTATTTCCTCGATACGAAAAAACAACAAAAAAATTAAAATGTTTGCTTGCAAGTCTTTCTGTTTGTCTAGGCTAATCTCCGGAATAGCTGAACTCATTTTTATAGGACTTATATAATAACTGAGAAGGCTACTTTTTCCACGTTTTAAACAGCATTTGCCATTCGCGTACCTACCGCCTCTCTAGATAGATATAAGATAACTAAATATTTTTTTATTAAATACAACAAATATATCCCCAAAGAGTTAAAATACGACATTACAAGTTGCGGTAATAAAAGCGTTAAAAAGTTGTGTCATTATTCTAACTAAACAAATCAATAAAAATATAGAATCTGAAGTAATAATAATTTGATACGACAAGGAGACATCTTGTTACACGACACTCAGGAACAAGGTCCAAGCAAACTGCTTTAGAAATCTATATTGAAATATTATTTTAATATATCTATTATATAAAGTAATGAAGATATGAAACCAAAACAAAATGTAGAATCCGTACACAAAGCATCAGACTACGAACGCGACGTTTGTAGGTTCGACGCCCATTCAGGGAAAATGATACATTTATTTCCTCACTAAAACTCCACAAAGCGCGGCATGGTTCACCGGCGTTTTTCACAGGGGAAATGGTGAACGGAGTGTTTTAACACTAGATTCCCTCTGTCTACCCTGGTGTGGTCCTCCTGCCACCCATATGCAGGAAAGAGCATAAAAAAAAAAATAAGAATAAGAGATCCAGTAAAAAGTCTGCATCTACAACACTTAGTAGTTAATACCTACACAACATCTTATTATTACAACAAAGTTTAGTATATTATTTCAAAAGTACATGAGATTTGACGAACTACGACCACATACCTACATGAACACGTCTCAATAACATTTTAAAATGCTAATATTATTCAAGGCAACTTTTTACTTTGGACTTCTTTACGAAAGAAAAAAATACTTAACAGAACTGAGACTGAGACTGCTCATTTTACAAAATTATCTTATTTTGGAATGCATCACGTAGTTCTCGTTTTATCGCGCATGTAATTATGTATGCATTATAGCAAGGTAAAAGGGAAGGGACCTCTGCCCGATATCAAGACATTGCATGTTGAGTGACGGAATTCAACGCCGCGCTTTATCTTATTAGGCCGGGGAAATTAGTGCATGTGGTTGTATTACGGTTTTCATATATTTTTTTAGTTTGTGTTTTTTGTCAATTTCCGTTCTACACTTTCCACCAAATTGTCGATGCGTTCCGTGTTGAATGGCGAAACTTGCCACCGCGTTTTTTTCTTGGTAGAGACGGAATATGAGAATAATTACAATATAATCAATTATACCCCCGAATGAGGTTGGAACTCACAACCAATTCGTTTACATTCTGATGTTGTACCACTGTACATGTATATATGTAAATATTTTGTTACATTTGTTACACTAATAGGTAGCAACAGGAGACGCATAACTTGTTATAAGAGAATTTCCGGTTGACGCCATACACCGTCTCGAGAGATTAATCATACTAAGATATTATCATTCATCGTATCTTTTTTTTCGCTTCACGCTGTATCTCGCATAAAACAAAGTAGGCTGAGGAAGCCTAGTGTTAAGACACTCCGTTCTCCACTTTCCGCACGATTTTCGAAACATTGCGTATTGAGTGGCGGAACACAACGCCGCACTTTAGTTAAGATAGTGTGTTAAATATTTCCATTAGAATATAAAATTGATGTTCTGTAAAGATGCTTGCCTTTTAACCTTTTGCAATAAAAACCATGACATTATTCTGCATTTCTAAGGAACGCTCTAAACAGGCTAAAAATAATCTTACAAAAGAGTTATTTAAGCAAGCCTACTTCTTAAACATACTTGTTGAAAATGTATAAAGAAATAAATATCGCCTTTAAATTTCATGTAAATATTTACCAAAAAAACGTTTTTTTTTAAATATTTTTTTATTTTCTTTTTGAAATTTTATTGGCGTTGAATTCCACTACTCAACACGCAATGCTACGAAAATTTGGCGGAAAGTAGCGGAATGTTTTAACACTAGGTTCCCTCTGACTACCCTACTATATGCGGGATACAGCCTGCAGCTTGCTAAAGACAAAATCTAAAGAATGAGCGATTCCTTTATTCTATTTTCGCCTATTTTTATACAAATATCCCATAAAGAGCTGAGCTGAACTTAATATAAATATTGCCTCAACCGAGAAAATATATATTAAGAATTGCATAAGAAAATATATATTGTGTAATAAATTCAATTACAAGACCGTCGATAAGACCCTTGTGGCGCGGTGAGACAGCACGTGACTGCAAATGCGACCATTGTGTTGCGTTAGATGAAAAATGAAAATATTATAAATGGTTCCTCAAGTGGGAATCGAACCATAACCTGTCAGCGTTTGTGACTACAAAGACTGCGACTGCACGTCGCAGTCGTTTATCATCATCAGCTTCCTTAACTTAGCTTCATGCTTTATCCCTAGCGGGGTAGTCAGAGAGAACGGAGCGCCAAACGTTACGGTCTCTACATACCTCTTTCGCCTCGTCCACTGTCATCAACATCTTCATTCGTGCCCTCCGGAGGGTCCTCATGCTTTTTACGTGACCTTCCTCCAGTATCTTTGTATGTGTGTACTGTGTTTTCGAAGGTTAATCAATAATTCCATTCTTTCACCACTCATTCGTTCGACGTGCCCAAACCAGCTGAGCACGTTCTTCTTCATTCTCACCGTGACATCCTCGCCAGTACCTGCCATTCTGTGTATCTCTTTATTGCGGATTCGATCAGCTAAGCTGACTCCGCATATCCTACGAAGAGATCGCATCTCCACGGCTTCCTCAATATATATTTTTTAAATGCATCTCTCCAAATCTCGTATAGGTACCTATAGGTCAAGGTTATAAAACTTGAAATATCCTCGGACTTCTACTAATGACTTCTATATAAATAATCAAATAGCATACAGCCAAATGATTAATTACTATAATGTCGTTCTATTAACACGGTGACATTTAAATTACACGCGATTACTCTTCATAAATATTAATGTTTACATTTCTCGTACCTACGGCAGTTTACTTTTAGAGAAGAAGAAACTAAAGTAAAATTTAAATCTACCTACACCTAAATCAGATAAACACGTTTCTATATGACTTGAAAGCAAAAGAATGTAAATAGAACTTCCTAGTTCATTGTAAAAGTAAAAAGTAAGTTTTTTTTTAATAAAAAAAACGTGCACTACAATCCTGTGAATGCTTATAATAGTTGTTCTTCCTCTTTGCATTGTAGACTGTGGACGATGGGAAATATTCGAGATGGAATGCCTCAGATATCAACATTTAGTTATTTAGGACAGAAATAACTTAGGTATTTATATTATGTGTTCATAGGTAAGTAAGTCAACGTAAATCGAACGCTGATGTTATGAAAATTATATAATATCGTTAAAATAAAATATTCATAATAAATGAAATACACAAAAGTTTTATATTTAATCAATCTAGAGTGCGTCTCGTTTTTCGCGATTTTTGAGACATTTCGTGTTGAATATCGAAACTCAACGTCGCGCTACGTCTAACTAGAGAGTCACAGAAACTTATATAGGTACCTAAATGAATTATTTATTAAATAATATAAATGGCAGAATTCTTTTTTTTTCTTTTTTTTTTCAGCTGCACGCTATGTTAAGACACTCCGTTCCCCACTTTCCGCCAATTTCTGGAGGCATTGCGTGTTGAGTGGCGGAACTCAACGCCGCCCTTCCCCTCGACACCAGAGCGAGGAAATGAAAATATAAATGTAAATAAATATTTCATCCCCTCGAATGGGGATCGAACAACCTTGTGGTTGTAGCCGATTTGCAGGCACACTTTGTGCCCCTGCGCCACGACTGGCCTCAAAAAAGCAGAACTCTTTGATCTAAATACATAAAACCTCACCATATAAAAGAATGAAGACAGCAAGTAAAAGCATAGTAAACTCTACGGCCGCATACACTAGCCTACTATTAGCGTTCTTAAACGTTAGTGCGTGTGATTTCACTTATAAAATCGTGTCAGAATCACTTATCTTATATCTGTAACGAACGTTCAACACGGTGTAAAATATCTCATAAGGAATAATGAAAGTACTGTATGAAAGTGTCTGTCGCCTTTATCTTTTTGAATTTTGTAATAATTAAAAATGTTATTGCTTACGTATTTTTTTTTATCTTTACGCTCTAGCCCGCATAGTTCGATCAGTTAGGTCCCTGATCTTTACTCTTCTTTCGCCACACGCTGTATTATTTTTTTTATTTTTTATCAGCTTCACGCAGTATCCCGCATACAGCAGGGTAGGCAGAGGGAACCTAATATTAAGACACTCCGTTCCCCACTTTCTGCTAAATTCTGGAGGCATTGCGTGTTGAGTGGCAGAACTCAACGCCGCTTAACAACACCAGAGCGAAGAAATGGAAATATAAATTTAAGTAAATATTTCATCTCCTCGAGGGGGGATCGAACCCACAACCAGTCGATTTTACAGTCACACTTCGTGCCGCTGCGCCACGAGTGGCCTTAAATATATATGTATTATACTAACTTAACTTAGCTTCACGCTTTATCCCTTGCGGGGTAGTCAGAGAGAATATATGTATTATTTTCCTTATATATAATTTTATATTATCATCGCAAGTGGCAATGTCTAACTGTTAACACTATGGTCGTGGGTTCGATACGTACTTGAGGGATTAATTATTTATAGCTAGGCTAGACAAAACGCAGCTTTAATTACCGCTACCGCAAAATCTCGGATTCGTGCGGAAAGCGGGTAACAAATTGTCTCTGGGTTTCCTCTGCCCTTATATCAGCGGGATACAGCGTGAAACTAAAAAAAGGACCTATTATCCAATACATACAAGCCTTGTACAAGTTCATACATACATCGATACGTAACGGCCGTCACGGTACGATGAGCTCCAGCGCACCGGCACCGGCTGTCGCGTATTATATTGGTGTGTGAAGGTCATTGTGGGCATATGCCTTTAAAATGACCAAATGTTCAAACTTCAATATTTGATATGAAATTTTAGTATTTAGGTTTTATGTAGTGTTTTAAAGGTAATAAAGAAATTGTTTGAATTGATTGGTCATCTTGTAATTGTAAGACTTGACTGTATGCACGATGGTGTGGGTTCGATCCATACTCGAGAGAATGTTTACATTTAATTATCTTAATTTCCTCGCTCTTCTAGACAAAACGCGGCGTAGAGTTCCGTACTAAACACTTAAACATAATGGATAACAGAGTGATTTACTATCGTTCTATCAAATCTATATATAATAACCTTTATTAAGCTTTTCTTTACTGAGAGTGACAGACAACAGACGGAACCAAAGTACCTTTTTAATTCCAAAAAGACAATATTTTGCATATATTAGGTGTATAGTGGGGTACTAAGGGAATTCTAGAGTCGAAAAGTCCAAAAACAAACAAACTTACAAGCCACTAGTTACATACAAGATATATTTAAAAACAACTGTTTACAGTTAAAAAATTTAAAAACAATAAACATAAAATACAAAACCGCCTAACGACCGTTAGCTGCATCGTAAAATATTATAGCTCGAAATGCTTTGGAATAAATACCTCTCTTATAGCTCGTTCACAATCAATCTTATAAACAATGCTTTGCATTCGGTTTCTCTTTTATATATTTCTCACTGTCTTTTTTATTTAAACCGTAACTGACCGCTATTTGTACATGGAAGGTATATGAGAAAATTATTATTAGGGGCCATTTATTAATGTATCAGCACACAAAAAAATTTTGTTTTTTATATTTTATCTGTTTATCTGTACGTTTGTGCACGGTAATCTCAAAAACGACTTAACTTAATTTAAATATAGTTTTTAATGTTGTATATCGACAATGTTCCCTTGACATTTAGAGTTTGGTTTATTTAAGTTGATTTATATACAGAAAAGAACAATTGTTTACAGTTAAAAAAATAATAAATAATTAAAAGTTAAAAAGAAAAGAAATATCAATATAATGTATTTTGTTCCATTCTCCGCAGCGACCAAAAGGAATTGATTATGAAAAAAACATACCAACAAAGGTCTCATCGTCTTATCTAATAAAAAAAAGGAGATCCATGATATAAAAACTAAAATGTTAATATGAGCGAGACCATCGTGGCGCAGTGGGACAGGGTTGACTCTTACTCGAGGGAATGAATCATTGCTATTTCCCTGTTTTGCCAAGACAAAGCGCGGCGTTGATTTCCGCTAGAGTACGTAATGAAAAACGCGAAAGTGGAGAACATAATGCTTACACACTGGGTCTTCTATGCTCATCCCAAGGAATACAGCAGAAAAATGAATAAAAGAAACGAAAAATTTAATATCAGCTTTACATTTCTACAATGTGTTAAACTATCTAACATTGAGACAGAAACGTGATCTCACACAAATTGATTACCGCCTTGAACTGATAGCCTGAATAGTCGTAGGCATTTGATATTATCATTTCTATTCAATATTCTAGATTTTGCGTAACGTGAGTTTTGAATACTAAAAGATTGTAGATAACTAGCAAGAGATTATACACGTCTAGATCTCGACATATTTATTCTATTTTTTAAGGTTCCCGCTGTACTCGTATTCCGTACTTAGCAGTGTATGTAGGGGGCACCTAGTGGTAAGACACTCCGTTCCTAACTCACCGCCCGTCGTCCGTCTCGTTTAGTTCAACGTGCTAATCTCAGGAGCTACTGGTGCTTATGGACAAAATGCTTGTAATTATATAATACATTACTATTTTCTATTCTATTTGTCGGGAAAGATTACTCCAATATACCTAACTGTGGTCCAGTATTAGTTATTTCAAATAGACAACGTTTACGAAGGTACGCGTCAAGCCTTTTAATATTTTGAAAGCAATTATATGAATACAAGAGGGCGCGCGCGGCTTCGCCCGCTTATTAGGAGTGAATTCTAAAAAAACCACGAAACACGTGTTCAATAAAATATTTTTAACAGTCTGAATTTAAATTTTTATAAAAATAGGTGGCAATTTAAAGATTTTTCCATATAAACTTTTAACCCCTTATTTGAACCCTTAGGGGGTGAATTCTTAAAAACCATGAAACACGTGTTCAATGAAAAATTTTTAAGAGTCTGAATTTCAAATTTTATAAAAATCGGTACAGATAAAAAAAAAATTCCATACAAACTTTCAACCCCTATTTCTTCCCTTTAGAGTTAAAATTTTTCAAATTCCCGTCTTAGTGGATGTCCAGAATATGAAAATAAACATCTGCCTAAATTTCACGTTTCTACCATCAGCGGTTACGGCTCTGCGTGCGTCTTACCTCAGTCAGTCAGCACAAGTCCTTTTATATATATAGATTAGTAAGAAATGACGCATTTCAATGTTAAAATATTTATCGGTTACGCTAAAACGGCGGTAATAGCTCGATATATGTATATAAACATAAATGAAATCGGTCAATAAAAAAAACATAAAACAACCGTATAAATTAACTTTTAAATTATTTACATAATATGTAAAAATTCACCACACCAGCCTCTTTAAGCCCATTGACCTAAATAGTTAAAAGTTAACAAACAACAGATCAAATCGATAATTTTTAACTGTTACGTTAACCGTAGACATAACCAAGCGTGGACGAACGTAATGTATGGAGATAACTGTCTATGGAGTAAAATATGAGATTTATGTTCAAATTTTAATGGATTTACTTAATTTACAGGTGAAATGACTTAAGATTCTGTATACTGGTTTGGTTCTTTGATAATAATTGTATGAGATACTTTGATGATTTATGGTCTACAATTAAAGATTACCTACTACAAAATTATGTTAGAAGAATCTATCGTGGCACAGTGGAGATAGCGTCTGACTGTAAGCGCAACGGTTGTGAATTCGACTCGGGAAAACAAATTATTTTCAACTACTAGTTTTGGTATCAAGAAAAATCACAAATCACGTTTGCTTGCACGAAATAAAATAACAATAAATAATATATAAGTTTCAAAAAAAAGTAATAACACGCTCTTGTACACACACCAAGTGCTCTAGAATCAATTAACAAATGTTCAATATGTTTTCGGAACTGTGGGTTATATAAACCTAAGCTAGAGTGATTTATTAGTAAACTCTGGAGAGTTCCACAATTCAGGTCCTGAGTCCATCACCAGACCATGATACTATAATCCATATTGCGTTGGCACTTAAGTGACGTATCACTACCAATTTTTATAATGATAAAAAGTGGGCAAAGTTTAGTTTCTTACATTTTATTAGTTACTTAGTTACAGTTCGACTAATAAAAGCATATTAAAAATATTGTTCTCATAATATTTTCGGAAAACAAACTTATATAGAAAATCTACAAGTCAAAAACAGCTTAAATAAAATGGGATTAGGAGGATGACCAAAACCACGTTAAATAGATTCTATTAACGATTTTTCAATGTCACAGTAGCTTATTAGAATATTTAACACATTATCTCTCTCATTATCTTATGTGATACGTTTGTGCCACTAACAAAATACAGGATTTTCACAGTTATAATATATTGTATGTTAAACACGATAGGTCGTGAGTTTATATACTGCTTGATGTCATCTATACTTCTGTACTAGTAATACAAAGCTTCTTATTATTAGATTTATTGCCTATCATATAATACCTGAGAAATTCGCCACAACAAGGAATTAAATCACTTCACTTCGGTACCCTACAAGCATTTTATCTTGTTATTATTTTAACTTAACTTCACGCTGTAACCCTAGCGGGGTAGTCATAGAGAAGCGCTCCTCTATACACCTCTTTCGCGTCATCCAGCATGTCGGCGAACTCTACATATATGCCCTGCGGGCGGTCCTCCTCATGTTATTTACATCACCTTCCTCCAGTATCTATGATACTGTGTGTTTGAAGGTCAACCGAGGTCTCCCTCGCTTACCGCTCACTTTTCTATCACAAATCAACTGAGCACGTTCTTCTTCATTCTCATCCTCGCTGGTGCTTGCCATGCTGTGTATCTCCTCTTTGCAGATTAGGTAAGCTAAGCTGTCTACGCATCTCCTATGAAGAGATCGCATCTCCACAGCTCTTCACATCTTTCTTTCATTTGACAATGACAGAAAGAAGCGGAACCGCAGGTCAAAGCTAGTAAGTAGTAGTAGTAATTATATACAATAAATATGACCAAATCTCACTAAGAGTCAACATAATCAAGTTATTAGTCATCCAACCGGTCGACTTATCGATGTGTCGAAAATCTAAATTGACTAATACTAAATACTATATAGTTAGTTCTCAACTTGTACAGTATCGTAACTCAAATCTCTTACGTAGGTAATTTCGCAATATTCTACACGTCAAGCCTTTTAATTAGAGTTTATTTATAAGAGACCGAGAGTATGATTAGTGGCATAGACTGTTATTTGCATAAATAATTGTTTAAAAAATGCAAGTTGTTAAATATAATAAGATTTTTTTTAGCTTAGGATAGTGATGATGGCCGTATCCCCACAAATATCAGGCAAAATCTCTCCGTAACGATGAGAGGAAGTGATGATGGCACTTAACAAAAAATCCTTTAAATATATCGAATTCAGAATTGATTATATAGTAATTAAAATTCAAAATAATTTTTAGTTTAGTAGTCAGCGTTTCAAGGGGCACGGGTTCAAATACCGCTATGTTTTCTTTTGCTTTTTTATGTAAATATTTTAACACTATTCTCAATAAAAAACTTACACAATTGACGTTGTCTTTTTCCATAAATTATTAAAATAATTTGCAAAAAGAAAAAAAATAGTAACTAAGAGAAAGCTAAAATAAGAAAATACAAATATTTTATATAACTTTTAGAATAACATACGAGAATTTAAAAATATTATATTTTCAGATATACATATATTTTAATCACAGAAGGCAGTCGAGGCGCAGCGGCACGAAGTGTGACTGTAAAATCGACTGGTTGTGGGTTCCATCCCCACTCTAGGAGATGAAACATTTACTTAAATTTATATTTCCATTTCTTCGTTCTGGTGTCGAGGCTAAGCGCGGCGTTGAGTTCTGCCACTAAACACGCAATACCTCCAGAATTCGGCAGAAAGTGGGGAACGGAGTGTCTTAACACTACGTTCCCTCTGCCTACCCTACTATGTGCGGGATACAGCGTGAAGCTGATTTACATATATTTAAATTGCCTTATCTCATTTGAATATGAACATAACATAACGACCTCGCTTATAAAATTTCCCTTCGAAGCCCATAATACTTAAGAGCCGTGTGTGTCTATTTACATACTATAGTGCATTTCGAAAGTGAATTATCATACAACATACATACATAATGCCATTTAAATATGCATAAGTCTATTGTTCGTCGCTAAAAGAAATTATATCAATTGCGTGTGTTAATGCAAAACTGGCCTAACTTATAATTTTTGATAACTATATTTATAAAATAATTTTAATTTTTGGAATAGAAGTCTCTATTTTCCATAACAAGATCTTTAGTTTTTGCGTTTATACATTATTGACAGTGAAATTTAAACCCACAACTGTCACGTCCAATCATTGACTTTTCCATTGAACCACATTTGTATATAAGTTACTGATAACGGAGTTATCAGTAACTTAACACTGGACTCTCTCTCTCTCTCTTCACCCTATGGGAAAAAAGCGTGCAGCGGCGAAAAATCTTTAAGTTAAGTCACTTTCCTTCCAACCCGATTGTGGTCGGCGAAATTTAGCCGCTTTCGATTCTAGAAGCGTGGCAATCAAAATTGTTTAGTGCGACGGCCAAATTACCGAGTTTTCTCTCGTAAATCGCGCCGATTACGTGGAGGTTAAAGATACAATGAGATAATACGTTTTGTGAAGAAAATGTAAACTACATTAGAGGTGATGGTAGCAAGTTCGAATAAAGCTGTATCCCCGATCAATGCAGGGTTGACAGAGGGAATCTAGTGTTAAGACACTCCGTTCCTTTTAAGATTCCTCCGACAAAATAGTGTCTGTAGTTTAATTATAATTTATGCTGACTTGTTCACCAAAATTATGTAAATTACTCAGTTATTTTCTAAGTTGATTAATTTAATTATAAAAAGTTCACTGTCGTATGTTTTGACTAGTTGTCGTTTTAGAACACAAAATAACATTAATTTTTTTTTTATCTTCATAGAAATTTAGACAGATATTCCTGTCTTAGTGCTCCCCAAAACTCTCTGATTATGTATATGTCAACTTTTAACTTTCTAAGTTCAATAGTCTAGTCAGTTTTACCGCAATGGCACAAGCGTACGCGACTGCAAACGCCACAGGTTGTGGCTTCTATTCTCACTCGAGGAAATTAACATTTTTTAGCATGAGATGAGCATCTCGCATACAGCGGTGTAGGCGAAAGTAACCACTCAGTTACCCACCCACCGCCTAATTTTAAAACATTACGTGTTGAGTAGCGGAACTCAACACCGCGCTTTGTCTTATAGCTCAATCTCCCGATGGAGAATCGAATTCACAATCATCGCATTTACAGTAGGACATTATGATGTTGTCAACATACGCACAAAATGATTACCTAAACATAAAGTTTTCTACATTGTAACTAAAGACGTAAGAATACTTTCAAGTAGCGTGAATAAACTTGTTTGACACAGTTAATTCAGCCGAGTCAGGTCTCTTAGGTGAATATACTCGTATGCACTATAGAGGAGACCGTCGCGGCGCAGTGGTAGCAGCGTGCGACTGTAAACGCGACAGGTAATGGGCTCGAGCCCAGTCGAGGAAATGAAAAATTTTATAAGGCATAAAAATATATATAATATAGGCAAAAAAAATGCAATAGTATTGGTATTTTAGACCTGACAACTAGTAGTGGTTTTATGAGATACAGAGTTCTCGAAAAGTACTGAAGACAGTACTTAGTGAACAGATATTCCCATCTCAACTCTCCACCCGATTTTAAGACATTCCTTGTTAAATGGCGAAATGGCAATGGCTTGTAAATTAACGCCGCGTTTTGTTATTAAAAACATCAATGTAATTTAATTGGAAAGACTGATTTTCAAGTCTCGTATTCAACATATCATTTAGACGAATTAGAATACGATAATGTTTACAAAGGTTACAAATAACTTTTGAATTTTAAATAAACAAAGAAAGTGTATAATTTATTGTGACGAAATTCTAAATTAGCATTTCAATTGGATGAAGTTATGCAAAAAGAACCAAGCAAATTAATAGTACTTCGGTAGTAATAATAAAAAAAATTACAGCATTTGATTATAAAAAAAAATATTTATACAGCCTTTGACTATAAAAGAGACAACTGTGGGTTCGTTCTATTTGGGGGAAAGAATTATGTTATGTTTTCATTTCTCAGCTCTAGTAACAACGATGAGTTCGCCACTTCACACGCAGCGTCTTGTATTCATCGGAAGGTAAAGAAGGAAGTGTCGTCCCACTAAGTTCCTTCTGACTACCGCGCTGTATTATATTACCTAAATGAGGAAATTAATAATTTGTGTTTTATGAATTTAAATAGTTTTATTACTTTACTGGACCTCTCGAGAAGATTTATTTAGACTGATAAAAAAATATTATATATAGCTATATATATTATACCTTCTGCTTCTTCCGTATTGCATTTGTGACTTCAATTTTACTTAAATAAAAATAAAAAAACGAAATCAATGATTGAGCTTGAAGATGACATTAGTTACGGCCACAATCACAGCTCGATATTATAATTGCTGTACTCTAAAATGTTTTGGTGAAGATAAACCGGTACGCTTGCTGTAATGATCAATAAAAAACCTATAGCGATGACTTTTTCTTTGTATTAAAGCATTAACGGAGGCATATTATTTTTAATCAATAATAGCATTATTATGCACAGCAGGGTAGGCAGAGGGAACCTAGTGTTAAGACACTCCGTTCCCCCGCACCGCCCAATTTCAGAAGAAAGGATGTAAAATAAATCGTTTCCTCGAATAGTAATCAAACCAAGAAGACTCAAGGGATCAATAACTTCAAAAAGAATTCATGAAATAAAGAAGAAATCTAAAGGAATCTTTATATAAGAAACCTTACATAAACTTCCGTAGCAACATAAGGGTACTCAATACACAAAGTCTAACAATAGTGACTCGGAACAATACGTCTACGTAACACCTACTTATTCTTACAAAATATGATGAAAATTTGATTGAAACTAGTTGCAAATAAGATGGTTAGTTAAATAGTGCAAATTAGGTAAAC
The DNA here is from genome assembly GCA_013421005.1 of Heliconius erato x Heliconius himera. NCBI lineage: Eukaryota > Metazoa > Arthropoda > Insecta > Lepidoptera > Nymphalidae > Heliconius > Heliconius erato x Heliconius himera. Next base: position 100,532 of record JAATLQ010038566.1, on the reverse strand, counting down.
TGTTTACATTTCGATTTGTCAATGTATCTAAGCAAAAAGATGCTTTGTGAAATAATATATTTGAATAAATAAAAGTAAAATTTTCCAAGAGATTTCAAAATTGGCGCTCTGTTTTGGACGCTTGTTAGTGACAGTATTTATGCAAGTTACTTATTTAGAAAACTAAATAAGTATTTTTCTTTCCTAAGTGTGGAAAATACTTAAAAAAAAATCTTTGTAAGTTGTTAGCATGGGCGTAGGATTGGGTCCAGGCGACACGTGACTACACTAGAATAACAAAAACTTACCCTTAAAGATTAAAAAAACCTTAACGCGACCAAATTTATCCAAAAATAAAGTCCAGACCCCGTGGAAAATACTCTCCATACACCCATGGTTGTATGTATGCTGCGTAGGGCGATTATTAAATATTTACGCTATCCAAAAATTATTCAATATTGCATGATAATTTTGCAAAACCGAATAAACTTTTTCTTAACTATTACTGTCTGTTTGTGTAAGTGGACGTAAAATGTTTTGTTAAATGAATAAAAAGCAAATGCGTTGTGGAATCTAACAATTTGGTTTGTCTCGTCCAAACCAGAAAATAATTTAAATAAAGTATCAAACTCACGACCATCGCGCCTTTAGTCTGACCCACTACAGCACGATGTATATAAGGAGTTTTTATTATTAATAACAAAAAATATATTATTAGAACAGTGGGAAAACATCACACTCGATTCCCATAAAAGCTAAAGAGTCACACAATCGAGCAATTAAATCGAGATGTTAATTTCTTTACGTGTTTCGTATAATAGGGAGGTGTTTGCACTATGTACCAGCAGTTTCACTGTTCACTTTCTAACACTGCACTGGAGTCAGTGACTCGATTATAATATCGATATTTTTCTTATTTTTAAGATGTAGCCCGCAAATCCCTTGCTTTAAAACAGTCCATATTCATTCCCCATGCACTGACGAATTATTAAGATATTGCGTGTTGAATGCAGGAACTGAACGCCTCAATTTATCGAGACTTTGATAATAAAATTAGATAATATCCAAAATGATCATTTAAATTAAACACAGGAAACTGAGTGATGAGACACTTCATTTTTAACTGGTGATAATCATAAAGCCATAATATATGTATTTATCATATGTTTATTATATTAAAGGAATGTACATATAAAAATACAGGCAATAATGTAGTATGTAATGTAGCTTATTTTTGATGTTTTGGTCTTAAATACTGAGTTTATTTAATATTTTTTTTATGCTATATGTAAAAATGCCTTTTGAATATTATTATTTATTTGGAGTTTTAAATTTTCAAATATATAAAATATTTATTGAGTTAAATAACTTAGTTGTATGTTATTATATAAAGACAATAATTGTTGGTTTCAAACTTCGATCTGTATGGGTAGAATGATTGTCTTTAAAAATATTGTATAATATTAATCCTTGTAGTCTTGTTATAGAAAAATGGTCTTATGTTATTTCCTCAGAAAAAAGCCAGAGATAAGAAAATACAGATTTTAAAAAAGGATAATTCAAGGTAAATTATATTATAAGCTTCATTGGCCATACAGAGGATGGTGTGAGTAATCACTCTCACTAGTAGAGACCAGATCAATAATATTATTGAAAACCGCACTTGAAGCTAAAGACTGAACAAGATAAAAGAAAATAATAATATAATAATTTTAAAAAAATACAACTTTTTTATACATGCTCAGGCAAGCTAATCTTCATTCAAGTTTTAGTAATCTTAATGTATTATTCTGACCACATGCTGAGATATAATTAAAATATGGAAAATAGCTTCATATAACAACTACTTGTAATTTTGTTATCTAAGTTAATGAATTAACAATAATAATAATAATGTATAATGTAAGTAAAACCATTATGTCAAATAATTTAAAATATAATGATACACACTTAAGTAAAAAGTTCCTATTAATTATTCCAAATTAAATATTAAGTTAGTGCATTAAGTAGCTAATTTACAATATAATTAAAGTTAGTTTGAATTTTTTATTCTCCAATACTATGATAGACAGCGGGATCCTAGTGTTAATGGCTCTGTCCCCTTTGCAATGCCCAATTTTCAAAACATAAAGGAAATAAACATAAGTTAAATAAAGGAACTGTCGGTTGTCTACCAGAGTGAGGACAAAATATAACTAATTGTTCCCAACTCATTAAATAATGAAATGAAAATATTATTATCAAATTTAATTTTCAATTTTTATACAACCAATTCTTTATTTTAAATATAACCTTTTTAATCTTATCTCAAACTGAACAAACATTGCAATTATCCATATTAATTGTAGCCGCGGAATGTTGTGAGAAGCTACAGGGATGGAGTAATGAATCTATTGTTTCTTCATTATATTTTACAAAACATTTAAAGTTAATGATCATTGCTTAGATATTGTTTATATTGCTTAGATTATTAAAATAAGAAAAATTTTAATTTATATTGGTCGATATTATATAGCTATAAACGTAACTATTCCATGGTTCTTCTAAAAAATTATAAATCATATAAAGATATATTAATGTAATTTTCCTCTAATATTCATACTATAAAGAATACAATTAGTAATTAGCATAATTTAGACAAAACAAAAGTGGTTATCCTCTCCCCTTACCTGTTAATTAAGCTTTGACACGGCCTTGTTTCCTCAAGCAGGATGTAAACTTTTAATATTCACACACGATCACTAACACAACAATCTTTTACATCGTATAAAAGACCTGTATATTTATAATTTTAAATATATTTTCATTCAATTGGTACGTTTAACATATTTTCACACAAATATAACTTAAAGTTGCGTTTTTAATACATTTAATAATATAATTTCTAAGTTTCGTGGCGTATTATAAAATACAATTTACAAGTGACACACAAACAGCTGCCAACCTGACACTGAACGTCAAACGTCATTAATTCCCCACCTTTAAGGTGCTTGGTGACAGGTAGATTAAAATGTAGATTATACATATAACGTTATTTTAAAAAAGTAGAAACGAGTAAAATTAGTTTATAATGGTTTAAATATAGTTTCTATATATTTTAAAGACACGTAAGAAATACCAGAGCGAGGAAAAGATATAATAATATGACTTATTCATAATATGATGCCATAAAGATTCCTGAGCTTCTGACACTGTGAAGAGTTTTTGATTTGTGTTTAATTTATATGTACTTTTATTTAATCCCTGACCCTTAGATAAGTTGTTACTATAAAAAATTGTAAATATGCCACACGAAAGAAGATATGTAATGTCACTAGCATATCTTCTTTCGTGTGGACATCGTGGCACGGGGCGTCCATCTGTAATCACGACGTTTGTGGGTTCGATTCCCACTAGGCAATAAAACATTTAAGGTAAAGCGCGGCATTAAGTAGCGCATCTCAACATGCGATGCCTGAGTTCTTCGGCGGAAAGTGGCCTACGGAAGTATCTTGATAGGCAACAGTGTCTTCACACTAGGTTCTCAGGTTCCTTCTGCTTACCCTATGTGCGGGAAACAGCGTGAAACAAAAAAAAATGTATCATATTATTAAAACAAACATAAATTATTATAAATTATGTTCTTTATTTTATATACAATTTAACTGTTCATATATTATTGATGATTGGTGTATTTAACTACTTGCTTTCGGTGGTCTTGCACCAAAAATGTTTGTGCCAACTCGAACAGTTGTGGCTCCCAATTCAATCTGAAAGTTTTTTTTAATAATTAATTATAAACTCTTGACATAAAAGCCGCTAAAAAGTAAACAAACAAATAGAATAGAGTTGTTAATCTTTAAGCGGCTGAACATATTTTCTTGATTCAATACATTAAGTAACCTTCCAAATAAACTAAATCAAAATTAGTTTATCTATACACAGCTACAAAGCCTCAGCAGACATACAAATACATACATACACAAACACGTAAAACTTATAAACTCCTCTGTTTTCATTATTTTATGTTATTTTTAATTAAGTATTAAAAAATTAAATATTTTTTAATACTTAATTAAAAATAAAAAAAACATATTAAAATATAAACAAAGAGAGAGAGAGAAAACTTATTTCAGCAGGGAGCAGTATATAGTAAAAGGGATTGTTGTGAGCACTAACTAAGGGACTCTTTTACTCCCAGTATTAAGAAGAATCACTGTCTATCAGACTGTGAAGTGACATGACATATATTATGAAAATATTCATTTAAAAAAATGACAGAGGTAGTGGGTTGAAATTCTGTTTAGGAGTATTTTCAATCCCTCAACTGGTAACAAGGCACACCAAGGCATTGAGTTTTGCCACTCAGCACACAATCTCTGTAAACATAGACATTATTTAACAAAATGTTGAAAAAGAAACATACTGCATGTTCAAAATCCGATGACATTCCCATAGATAATTCTACTTCATTAATATCCAAATTTAATTTCTCACAAACTTCCTTTCTACATTTGGCTAGTGTTAGAAAATCCGGGTTTGGGCCTTTAGATAGATCATAGTTATATTGTCCTATTGTCATTAAACCTTTAAAATTTAAATTTTGGCAATCTTTTATTACATGCTCGACAAGATTTGTTGCTTCTGCTGGTTCAATTCCATTTTTAGCTGAAAATATTTGTAATTAAAAATAGTACTTATAAAAATAAATATAATGAAAAGAAGCTCTCTTAATAAGCTTTGTACAGAGATTGTATCATTGTTGTTGGGTCAATATCAATTTGAGGTGTGGCCAATAAGATAATCATTTATTAGGTAACCCAATCATGGTCATTGACTGTAAGTATGATGATTGTTTGATCCCTTACTTAAGAATCTGAATTATTTACATTTTGCTTTTCTAATAAGACAATGCATGTTATTGAATTGCAACAAAATGGGGGAACAAACCGTTTCAACACTAGGTTCAGAGGGAACCTAATGTTAAAATGGTTTGTTTTTATTATAAAAAAAATTGATTATCGTATTTGTATTCAAAATAAGTTACCATCTTCTCCACTAGTGTTAACTTGTACCATAATATTTAATTTCTCTTCCTCTTTCCTTAATTTAATCCACTGCTTATTCAAATTATCAGCCAACTTTTGTGAATCAACTGTTTCCATTATATATAAATTTGGTGAACCTAATAATTTATTTATTTTATTGGTTTGGCAATGTCCTATGAAATGCCATTTGATATCTTTACATTTTTCAAGTATGTTAGGATCATTTGCTTTATCAGCAAGTTCATTGATGTAATTTTCACCAAAGTGCCTTTGACCAGCTTCATATGCCTCTATAATAAGCGGTACAGGTTTTATTTTTGAAACAGCTACTAGTTTCGGAGCTATTTGTGGTAGATCCTGAAAGTATTTTTTACAAATATGTCAGGAACTTTTATTATAAGTCTGTGTTGTATGTATATTATTTCAAAATTAATATCTTAGAATACTAAAAAATTAAATTAATGTAATTTATTTTATCACTCTTACTTTAATAATATTCAATAATAAAGACCTTGAACCTATACATGTAATCAATATTAAAATTATATTCTAATATCATTTTCAAAAAGGTATCTCTTGAAAAGGAAATAAATCTTAAACAAATTAATAATGTAGAGGTAAAACAATATTATTTACTTTGCATATCTTTACATTGCTAGAAAATTGTAAAATGCCAATAAGAACCTTTGAGGGTATAATTTAATTCACTTACTTTGCTCCTTCTTGCCACAGCAGCCTCTATTTGAGACAAAACCGTTTTTAATCCGTACATAATGTCTATTTCATCGGCTTTTTCGCCAGACATTATTTATTATTTTTAGAAGAACTAACCCAAAAACTGACGGCTGTTATCAATTGTTATCAAGATCAATGTCAAATGTTACCGAAGTCAAAGTATATAAGACCACAGTTTCCTATAAGAAAAATATTTTTCTTTATAAATATAAAACTCTGCAGAGCGACTGCAGAGTAATAAAATATCGTACGGTAACTAAATGATATATTTTTGCGTTTCAATTTTATTATATGCGATAAATGCACATGTTTGGCTAATAGTACCGTTAACTTCAATAAGTTGGTCATAATATTTTTAAAATAAAAAGAAAACTAGGTTGAACTACAGTACCGTATCTTTATTAAAGATATGTCTCTCTATACACAAAGTGTAAAGTGTAGCATTTATTTAATAATAGCAAACCATATTTAAACGAGTGTAATGGCTAGAATTTCTGTTACTGAATAAATTAATTCTCCAGAAAACTAGGGATGCGACTATAAAAAAATATTTTATGTATCTGGCATCACAGCGTTGAAACGTCAACGAATGAGATTGATTTTCCCATTTGTTTTGTTGCGTTTTCCCATTACGGATATTGTAATTACTGTAATAAATATTACAACTATGCGCAAATCAATTTTACCATATTTTGGCTGATATATAATTAGCCATGACCGTGCTAGAGAAAGCGGAAAAGGCGTTGGAGTACTTGAAAAATAGTGAAGGGATCGCCAAGTAAGTTATGCGGTATTGTTTATGATGATTGATTTAATGATTTCATTATAATGCAATTAAATTTTTTATTAATTAATAACGACACTATTAATTTAATTGAAACTGTTTTTATGTGGGGCTGTTAGCATAAAAAAATATAGTGTTTTATATATAATAATATCATAATTTTTGTCTCTACTACTGATCTCTTCACCCTCTACTTTCTGTCCATTTTACACATATCAAGTTAAAGAGCAGAACTCAACATAATCTTACAATATCATCCCCAAATATGGATTGAAATTGCAACTATATTGTTAAACAATCTCATTTTTTTTTTCAAATACAAATAGCAAAGGGAATTTACTGTCAAGATATTTTGTTTCCAACACATTGCCTTGCTTTATACTTTTGTCAGACTGAAAACATGAAAATAATTAATTCCTCTGAGCAAAAATCAAACTCAAGACTTGCATTTACTGTTATATGCTGTGCCACCACCCACAACAGCCTCTTAAATTAGTGTTAACTGAATACCTTACTGATACTTCAGAGGCCATGAACTACAAGCAGCAGCAGGTACACTTGGTCGCTGTCTCGGAGCTTTAGGCAGTAGACAAAACTGTGCACGGCATTATGCTAATTTATTACACAGTGCCATTCCTACATTGTTAAATTTGGCAAGTCATGAGAGTGTAAGTATTATCTATATATTTTTTTCGTTATGCATATAGCAGTAGGCAGAGTAAACTAAATGTTAAATAAAAAATATATTTAATTTCTTTAACATTTTTAAAGTAACTATCTTTGGGTAGTAGAAATTTGTAAAAATCTGCCTATAGAGATGTTAGCAACATAAAAAAAATATATTAAGTGTAAAAGAATTTAGTCAGAGTGCTTGGATAATGTCCAAGTGGTGTGGGTTCAATTCCCACTACACTCGATTTTTTTTTTTTCATAACTAGAGACAAATTAAATTCTCTTTATAAATAGTGTAGTATTTTCATCTTACCTGCCATGAATTAGTTGACTTCTTCACATGAAATAAATAATGACATTAATGTTTTTCTGCTCTTATAACAAGACAAAGATTGAAGTTGACTTAAAAATATGACAGAACATCAGAAACTGAGTGTCTTAGCATTATGCTTTCCTTGCCTACTCTGCTATTTGCTGTGTATGCATGAATCTCCAGAAATTATATAATTTCAAAGCTTAAACCCAGACCCTCCTCTGATAATATCTCTAGGTATGCCCATATGTATAGTAAATGTAATGGTTGTGGGTTGGTACCTGACTGTGGTAGTAGTTACCTACTTCTTCCCTCTTAAATCATGATCAGCATTACAAGAATAGTAATGTGTATCCTCTTGGAAATATTTTTTATATATTTACTGGAGCATATCCTTATAGTCAGTGATTTCACTAGGCTATTTAAAATATTAATTTAAATAGTCTCACTCCTGTAGACTTATCTATAGTATCAATATTTTTAAGAAAATAAATAGAAAACAAATGTGTTTTCTATTTATTTTCTAATAGATGTTTTGCATTATAGGCAGAAGTGCGTCTACTTGGTGATGAAGCACTTAACAGAGCAGTCGCTGGAGGATTTGCCTTCCATTCATTTAAAACTAATATTATATTGCAAAACCAAATAGATTCTGGTAAAAATGCAAGGTAAGTTTAATTTGCATATTCTTTGTAACTTAATCACTTGTGGCGCCATCTAGTATTTTGTAGTATGTAGTATGAAAGGATTGTTGTTAGTGTCCTAATTTCAAAGATCTATATTAAATTGTTGATCATGTTATGTCCCACATTAGTAATATAAAATAAAATGTGTTTTTAAAAGTTTCCACAAGTTTTGCTTTAAATAAACCAACCACAAATAATTTCCATCTTTTTATTGAAATGAATATGTACACAATTTATGGCCATCATTACACAGTGTCAGGCTGTAAAAACTTTGTTTCTGGGTTTGATCCCTAATACATAACATTTTTTATTCTTCATTCTGATACAAAAGTGTGGCATTGAGTTCCAATACTCAACATACCTTGAACATCGAAAAGAAATTCTTTAATTCTTGTACTTGGAGTTTCTTAATGTTCCTATTAATCCTACTTAATATAATATATTATATTATAATATATTATAAATATGAAGTTAGTAAGTGGGAAAAAGAAATGTCTTTATTGGAAGGAAGTGTGTTAACACTAGGTTCCTATGCAGCTTGACAATAAAACAAAAATATGAAAGTTTGCGAGAATAACTTTTTCCCGACTGCTAAGGAAGGGTTATGTTTTTCGCGCGTATCTTGTATGTATGTAATATTCTTTATTACCTCGTATCTCCAGAACCGCTGAACGGATTTACATATTTGAGGTATCGTTAGATTTGTATTAGCAGCCCAAGTGTTCTTAGATAGGTGACGTTAATAAAAAACAATCATGGCGGCTGTGGTACGCCATTGGACTCAGTGAAAAATTTTTTTTTCGTTTCGAATACCACAATATGGGTATCAAATTCAAGAGCTCAATTTCAGGATTTCAAAAAGGTATATCATGATTATCATTACCATTATAAATTCTAACAAAAAAATGAAAAATAAAAAAATATTTGTAAAAACAAAAACCCCGACTGCATCGAACTTAAAAGAAAATAAATAAACCTTATTTATTTTCTTTTAAGTTCGATGCAGTCGGGGTTTTTGTTTTTACAAATATTTTTTCCAATAATAACATAGAATAACAGACTAATAAAGATTAACAAAAAAGAACAATAGGCTACAATTTATGCAGAACTATTTTGACTATATTAGAACTATAAGTTTTAGTGGGCTAAGGTACTGGTGGGTCATTATTATTATAATAAATATGAATATTTCTAGATGGATACGAGCGGCCTTATCCCGTATTTGCCTCGGTAACTGCTGGCTTAGACCGGGTGTCGGTAAAATAAGATCTCAAGCTCAGACCCTCTTCCCGAAACTAAGTCTAATTGTACGTCAGACAAATGAAATAACACTCATAGTTGAGGCTCTGGAAAATAATCTACCTAGAATATTGGATGCACTCGCCGAATATACTACTGATGAAGAGATTTCTGGTTGGTATAGAGGATTTTTTTATTATTTCAAGTAAACATATCATATTAGATATTCAGACCACCATGGCACAATGCCTAACTACACGCGACTTTTGTGGATTCAAATACCCCTCGGGGAAATATATTATTTTCGTTTCCTCAATCTGATACACACACAATGGCTGTAGGGAACGGGCATATCTTTACAATTAGGTTCCCTCTATTGTCCTATACACAGTGTGAAATATGTTATCTGTATATTTTTGTGTTCTATCCAGTATCTTACTGTATTTTCGTTCGCTTAGCGTGTTTTACATAACAATTTAATTGTTTTTAAATTCAGTAAACATAATATAGTGTGAACATGAGAACTGTCATGAAACTGGAATATATCCAGAGATATTTTCCTGATGATTTTAGCTGATCACTTTGTTAAAGGTTTATTTTTAACCCTCTCCCACATTCCTACGCCCATGAGCGTGAAAAAAAGAACAAAATATAAATTTAAAATATTTTTCCAGATCTTTCTAAAGCTCTACTATCACACATAAATTCCTCGGAGCCAGCTGTAAGAAGAGGTATATCAAACTGTATAGCACATTTGTGTTCTCATCGAGAAACTTTATTGGGAGATGTATTGGTTAGAATGTATGGTGAGTTTTTCTTTTCTTTCTAACTATAAAAGTCTTCTTAAGTCTTAGGCAGTAATTTTAGTGGACCGTTGGAAAATTATAAACAATAAAATAATTTTATACAACAATAAAATATTTTTTCAATTAGATCTAGAAGAATTCAGTAGAAACTGGAGAACAGAGTGATTTAACACTAGGTTCCTAGGTTACTCTGCATATCCTGCTATGAGAGGAATACAGTGTGAAGCTAAAAAAAAATCCTATAGTTCCTAAGATTTGTTTGTTCAAGCATAAAAACTTTTCAGCTTTATAATATAAGCATATATGTAAATGTCTTTATAATATTTTTTTACAGAAAATCTATGGCCCTCCACACTAGAGGACACAGTTATAATTGGTTGGTTTTGTGTTATAAAAGCAATATTTCAAATAAATGATATATCTAAGTTTAAAGAGCATGAAGTTTTTACAGTACAAGATTATTTGGAGGTTAGCATATTTAATTTGTAATTGATATTAGATAGTATGTCAGTTGTAATTACCAATTCAATATTATAGTTTACAAAAAATAAAAATTATTGGTTAATTTTTATGTTTTGTCACTGATTTCTCGTGGCCATTGTCTGGCCATTTGCAAAATTAAAGTATAAAAAAAATCATTCAATTTAATTCTATATTTTTTAAGCATTTGTTTGGAAAAGTAATAGTTGTGGGTTCAATTCTCATTCAGCAAAATAAGTTTATTTATGAGTGAAGCTAAAATATTAGAATTTGATGCATAATAGAATGTACTTGAAGTAAAACTATATATAAAATGCTTATTCTATTTCAGTTATACCATCTATCTATCCATTATATAGAAATATCAACAGAACATAATACTCAGAATACTTTATTGGAGTGTCTTTGTATTTTATTATCGAGAGCTAAAGATTTATACAGAAGTGCTCTATTGGAAAAAAGCCCGAGGTCCGTATGTTTGGATGAGAGGAAAGGTCATAGACGGAATATAAGTAAGTTGTATATCCTACTAATATTATAAATGCGAAAGTTTGTGAGTATGTATGGATGTTTGTTACTCTTTCACGCGAATACTACTGAACCGATTACGATGAAATTTGGTATGTAGGTAGCTGAAGATCCAGAATAACATATAGGCTACTTTTTATCCCGTAGTTCCCGCGGGATTCATTCCTAATTGAAAATAGATACATTTATCGCTTCTGAAAACTGAATGCGTGATCTCAGGGTCAAACCTTGAAGGTAGCAGGCCTACATTTGGACACGCCATGTTTTTGTCATGGGTAACTCTATGTGGCTTGCTCACGTGATTCCAAAGCGAAAAATGCATGCATGTTTATGCTGAAGGAAAAAAATCGTTAAATATAGTTTATAGGAGCATACTGCAGTAGCTTCCAATAGACCTATGTATAGAATTTAGAGCTTTGCAATACTTAGTTACCATATTTCTTATGTTGATAATATTGTTACGTTATCATAGGGTTTCCACGCGGACGAAGTCGCGGGCGGCCTCTAGTTAGTAATAAATATACTTTATACTTCAAGCTGTATTCGCTCATAACAGGGTAGCTAGAGGGAAACCTAGTGGTAAGACACTCCATTCCCCATTAAGACAATCTATTCGTCACTTTACGCCGAAAAATGCAGCGTTGACTTCTGACCACCATTCAACATGGACTGCCTCAAGAATTCGACGGTGAATGGATAACGGAGTGTCTTAACACTAGGTTGCCTCTGCTCCCCTCCTATATGCGGGATGCAGCGTGAACCTAAAACAATATTTCTATATAATATTTTTATTTCAGGTTATTCCAGTGCAATATCAACCCGTACAATAGCAAGTATGCCGATAGATACAAAAGATAGTGAAATTAGTTTTAAAGGTGCATTACAACTTGGTAGCTTGTTGCAATTGAATTCTATTAGCGGTAGCACTGATGAATTGGCTATACAGGTAAAGAAAAATCTCATCCTAAATGCAATATTTTAAACATTTTAAAAGTATTATTCTGCATTGAAAATATTATAGATAGCATATAAATAACGTAGCGGTACTCAAACCTACGTCCTTTGAATGTCTTCTAACAAAATATTTCTTTCACACATACATTGCATATAGTTCTTACAATATTAATTAAGTCCAAAAATTTTACAATTATTCCTCAAGAGTTAAAATTGCGACGATGAAATATTTGACTTTAAAAAAAAAAAAACTAAAAACGCGAGAATAATTTTATTGCGGCGTAGAGTTCCGCCGCGTTTCCGTTAAGTTAAATAGGCATGTCTTGATCAATTTTGCGGTGAGTGGGGAACAGATTATCTTAACACTAGTTTTCCTTTTCTGCTATATGCGGGATACAGCGCAAAATTTAAAATAATCTTCTGACGAATTCTCGAGGCATCACGTGTTAAGTGACGGGACTGAATTGAAACTTGTTACCAAAGTTAGCAAAAAAAATGCAAATATTAAATATTTTATTCTCCTTAGTGGGAATCGAACCCACAATAGTAGCAAACTTGTTCCTTTGCGCGACAACGCACGACGGTCCCAAGTAAAGTTGTGTTGTGATTTTATAATGGTATAATTATTTCCTCCATTAGACACCAGATTCACCAAACAGTGAGCCGGACATACAAATGTCGGATACGGAACACCTGTCAACAGTCCTCACAGAGAAGTTGCAGGAGTATGAAGAAGATGGAGAAGACCAGATTGTTAAAGAAGATGGATTGAAGGTGTGTGGTTTTGTTTTTATTAAATGTATCCGTCAAAATAAGGAACCACGGGGGTCCACGATGAAAGGTTTGCACGCAGTGACCACTGCCAGCCCTTACGAAGGCTACATACAACGTTCCGTACGCCACGTGCAATTCGCGAGAGCGCACTGTTAGAGTGTCATCTTGGAAGGACGCGCACCAGTGCTTCCCCGCTCGTGTGTTAAGTGTCGACAAATGGAAAGAAGCTTTAGTCCTGGAAGAGGGAGTAATAGCTCAGATCTTTTCCCTCCGCATGAAGGCGAAAAGCGAGGCGAGCGAGGACGTCCCGATGAGAATGAAGAAAAACGTGCTTATCTGGTTTAGGCACGTTGAAAGAATGAGTGATGAAATGACGAATGGCAGATTTTTCCTAATACTGTGATACAATTATTTTGTATATCATACTTATTTTTTAACATATCCAGTTTGAACTATTTTGTCATTTAACAAATGTTTTTTAGCTTATCAGATAGGCAGAGGGAACCTATAAACCTAGTGTTAAAACATTAAAACACTCTGTTCCTCATTCAAACACTGCCGGTGCCCTCTTTCCGCCGTGTTGAGCGGCGGAACTCAACGCCGTCGATATACATAAATAAAGTATTCAATTTATAATTTTTCTAGATCAACATTGGTTCAGCACTCGACGATGATATAAGACTGAAGTACTGTGGACGTCTTCTCACTTCTAAGTTTCTTCTAACTGGGAACAAAGGAGGTGTAATATCTGATAGGTACTGAAAAAATATTTATTTGTAGAAAATAATAATATAAGATAGCATTTTGGGGTAACCGCGATGGTTGTGGGTTCCATTCTTCAGTAGTTAATTATTTTGTTTAATTTTCTTGCTCTGGTAAGAAGATAATACTCGCAATGTCTCAAAAATTGCGATGTATATAGAACGGAGAGTCTTAACACTAATGCAGGATTCAGAGTAAGGCTATTTTATATATAAAAGTTTTGAAACAGTGTACAAGTTAAATCTTTTAATGAATTTAGTGAAATATGAAAAATACGCCTACCTACCATTCATTAACTGAATGAGTGTCACTTTACCTATTTTTTCTCTTTTCAGATCAGTTCGCGTATCAGTGAAGTCATCAGCGTTGTCCTGTTTGTCAGTTATAATGCAGTTATATCCTCAAGTTGCCACCTTATATCTGGATAAGGATGCAGATTTGAAGTTTATTAACTTCTCTGGTATGTATTGTTTTAATTTAACGTCTTTTTTTTTTCTTTTTTTTGTATTTATTTTATATTTTGTTTGCTATGGACCAAAGATCTGTATTTAAAATAATGTTAGAATTTTCTTACAATAATTATTGATTTTCTTATAATATATTGATTACATATGTTTCATAGATTTGCGGCTTATTTAAACATCATTATCATTGTTTCTTTATATTTCTAATAACCCGATAATTTTAATCGTCAGGTTCATCAGAAGGCACTGATTCGAACCCAGATCAAGTGAACGAATTCATACTAGAACGAAACGTCTGCTACCAAGATTCCATAACAGAATCACTAAGTCAAGAATTATTGAATCGAAGTACAGACAGTCAATCACAGCAATACAGAAAAGATAGTAAAAGTCTAGAAAAATCGGTAGACAGCGAGCTGAAAAGCTCTAAAGACGTCCAAAGCGCCATTTTGGATAGTAAAGTGGGAAATTTAGTTGGAAGTGGTTTCAGTAATAACAGTACTAACGCTAATATGACTAATAGTAATTTCACAACGAATTCCAATATGACGAACAGTATCGATATCATATCGACTGGTTATCCGAGTAGCGGTGACATATTATCATCGAGTATCGATTTAGATATGAAATTCGATCATTTCGGCGAATCGCAACCGAATATAGAAATCGATGTTGACAAGAAACGCGAGTTGAAACGTATGGAAGTAGTCGATAGTGATGATAAAATAGATACCGAATTCGAGTTTCAGCATGTTAGTGATGTTTTTTTTCTATTCGAGAATCATAGTGATCCTCAAATAAGGGGTTTGGTTAGAGTTTGTATGGCGAGTTATTTGGTTTCTTCGTTAGATTTGTCACACGGTGATTACAACAGATGGAGGAATTATACACTGTTGCCGAAGGAGATAAGTGAGTGTATCACTGTGGAGAAGATTGTTGATGTTATTTTGAAGGTTAGTTTTAAGACACTCAGTTAGTTAGGAATAGAGGGGCGTATTTCTCGATTGGGATTCAAACCCACAGCCGTGGCGACCATTCCGCGTTTTTTTGCTATTTTCTTAATCTCTTTTATTAATTTACTGTAACAATTATTATAAATTTACTTTAACTATTATCATTTATTTATTATAATATTATTTTATTTTTGTGTCCCTAAGGGTCTATCAGATGATATACACTCGACAGTCAACCACACGCTATCGTCATTAAGTAGTGTCTCGGAGGCTCTGAGTGCTAGTATCCATTACAATCTGGTCACTAACATATTAAATTCATTAATTAGTGTCCAGTACAATGGATATTGGTTGTGCAGAGTGAATCTAGCTAAATTGTATGAAACATTGCCTTATGAAAGGTAAGTTTAGATTTTTTATGGAAATTTCAATTAGAGTGGTAATCTAATTTACACCTTTCGAGTCATATACTATAGTTAAAGCTTTACAAATATAGTTTTCGCTTCCTCGCTCTAGTAACGAGGCAAAGCGCGGCGTTGTGTTCCGCCGCTCTACACGCAATGCTAGAATTCAGACACATTTCATTCAACCACCACCAGTCGCGTTTACAGTCACACACTAGTGCCCCTGAACCAAGACTGGTCTTCTGTATTGATACCTCGTGGCCATCTTGAAGTTAATTTTTCTGAACTGTTGCGCATTGTATGATCGAGAAGACATCTCCATAGCCATCTACAGCTAACTTCAGGGCGGTTTCGACTCATCCACCATATTGTATATTATATTAATGTTTTCTAGAATATTCACGCTGCACTCTGAATATTATTCAAGAAGTAAATTGATAATGGATGCGTTATTACATTTGTTATCGGATCAAGATCACAAAGTTAGGACTGCGGCTGCACAAGCCATTGCAAGGTAAAATAAAAATCAGTTCTTCAATACTTTTACATATTTACTTTAGTTAAGATGATTTGTATGTTGTTGTATCTTACAATATAAATGTAATTGGCGTTTTCTTTCTGCCTGATTTGAGTTGGTGTAACACAATAATGTCTTTCAAGCAAAATCTTTTTTATATTTTGCTGGCAACGTGCGGCGTTGAGTTTCAGACACGCAATTCTTTAAAAATTGTACGGAAAGTGACTTAACACTAGGTCCTCTCTGCGTACGTGGGCGCACCACGCATCCCAATGCATATATGTGGGATAGAGTGTGAATTAAAAAAAAATTTATTTTCAGAATTGTTCCAAAAATCTATCCGCCTCGCAAATCGACACCGATGTCAATAATGGCTCATATAGCTAAAGAACAGAGTAAAATATTCAATTTCGATACTAATTCACTATCTCTAGAGATAGTAAGAGATATATATTTCTATAACGATTTGCCAAAACAATTAAAATGTGGAGAAATTTTGGAGAATGTGGACAGTTTGAGTTTTATAATTGGTGATTTAATGGGAAGGTTGATGGCGTCGAATAGTAAGAGTTATTCGGTAAGTATTATATTTAGTTATATTAAATAATATGAGATCGATGTTGGCAACACTATTTGTCGTAGAAAATATAATATTTGTAGTATGGTGCTTGAATGCAGTCTTGCCGCTAAAAACCTAATTATTATGAGGTTTTGTATACTTTAAAGCCTTTGTATAAGGGGGACTAAAATAAGTGCACACATTGCAATATGAATATTGCATTGTCTTTTAAAATATCTATAGAAGTGTCTGAACTTATGTTGACCGAAAAAGCTACTAAAATACTTATATTTTTGTAATCTTCTTTACCAAGTCCAAAAGATTTTTTATTCAAATGTATATTTCTTCTTAATCTGCTTAGACAAAACTAGCTACTTACTGACTAACTACTTAACACTCAATATCTACAAATTATGTAGACTGAAAGTGAACACGTACTAAGTTATATACTTGCGTTTTGAAAAAAAATCTATTTGTATATCATCTGTGTTCTTTAATTTCATGATAATCTTTTTTTATTACAGCAAGGTCTTTTACAAACACTACAACAAATATGTCACACGTGGTCTCCGTGGAGGCACATCGAGGCGTACACGGAGCAAGGCGTGTTGTCCTACTGCCTGGATCTGCTGGAGTGCTGCAACGACAGCGTTAGTGTTAGATGTATGTTGATGGACGTGTGCCGGTTGGTTTATCCGGGTAAGTGGAGAAAATGGTAGACGTGTTTTTTTTCAGTTCACTTTCTACTAAAAACACGAAAGTTTATAATTGTGGTGTTAAAACACTCTGTTTCGCATGCACAGCCGAATTTTCGAGACATTGTGTGTTGAGTGTCGGAACTAACAACGCACTTTGTCTTGATACCAGAGCAAGAAAATGAAAGTAGTTCATTCCCCTGAGTGAGAATTAAACACCACGTCGGTTTTACAGTCATCTTTGACGCTGCTTCATGATGGTCTCGATTTAATTGAGTGTATTCTTATATTTATATAATAGAATATTGTAGTTCTTTCTTATTTGCTTATTTACAGTCGAAATCCACAATATAATGCGCCACAAAACGTCAAACCGTGATATATTCGAGCGTGACACGCAAGATATAAAAGAAAAATGGCAACACTTAGACAACGAAAAAGTTGCAAATTTAGCCCAAAAGTTCTTACAAGTTACTTTAAAAATGCTAAATGTATTAGTACATTTGATAGAGGAGTTTAATCCTAATTTACATTTAAATAAGAGTGGTATTGTTTTACCGGGAAGTCCTGTAAGGAAGAAAACACAAGGTTAGTGATTTTTTTTCGTTTTGTGATTTTTCTGTATTTTTTTAAAAAACTATTGTTGTGTAGGTTATTTTTTGTTTATGTGATGGGATCTATAAACCTACTTGGCCACAGAAAGAAGTTTTGATTTTTATGTTTGCCTATTAAGATTTGAATGTATTACCGTTTTGTCCAATACTAAAGAAAATGTCAACCTAATGTTAGGAGCCTTTGTCCTCTTTGAACCATTTCTATATTTTGATTTTGATATCATAATTTGACACTTGTCAACTACAGCATGGCATATATTTATAAATAGTGCAATAAATAAATAAATATCGTAATAACATTTTTAATAACATTATTTTTAGAAGTAAATCCACGTAAAAATAGTCTACCAACAGAAAATGAGGACAAAACACTCAGAAAACGACCTCCAATACCACCTACAAGTTTGAAAGCAAATTTTGCTGGACATTTCTTTAACGAACCCTTTTATATGAAATTGTATGAAAATTTGAGAGCTACTTATTCTAATCATAAGGTAAGATTAATAAAATTATAAAAAAAATATTAAATGATATAATTATAGAAAATCATAGGGTTTTTGGACTAGACGTATTCTCGTCTTTGATAGCTGTTATCACCACCTTATATGAAGCAAATCGGAAGAGGAAGAGGATGGTTTAATTTATTTTCTCGTGAGTGCCAGTCGAACTCACAGCTATTGTGTACAGTAAGGTATTTTTCAATATCATTGTAACTAATAATTGAATGAAAAGTAAGACAAATTAATTACACAAAGAATATCATAAAAGTTGAAACTTTTTTTATATTTCCAGATAAACTTAGACCCAAAATCGAGTATATTTTACGAATTCCTACATACAACGCTCAATTGTCTCGCGATACAATTAGAGTTATCAACTGAACGCGAATTTGGCAGTGTCACCGAAGAAATACTATTCTATCTCAAAGTTATAATGCCTTTGTGCCCAGATTTAACAGTTTATAACATAACACAGTTACTAAAATGTCTTTTTGGTACAAATATGATAAATCAGTATACAGACTTCTTATCTATTGCTGATAAGAAACAGACAATAGAAAAAACTATTTTCTTCCAAGATATAATGATGGTTAATTTAGGGAAAGTGACTGATGATGATAAAAGTAGTATTAGTTCAAATTCCAGTCAGAAATTGTGTCTAGACCAGAAGAATCCTAGGATGTTAGAGGAGAAGAATCTTCTTATACAAATGGAGAACTTTGCGAAGAACAGAATGGATAGGAAGTGGAGTACTAATAAGAAGGAGTTGGAAAGATATATATTGCTTTTTGAACCAGTTGTCATACAGTCCTTGAAGGTTTGTCTTTTTATTTATGTTTTTCAGCTTTATTGCCGTGTCCCACACATAGCACCTATCCCTCCGTTTTCGAGACTGCCTGTTGCGTGGCGGTACTCAACCTCGCGCTTTGCCTTGTTATCAGGGCGAGGAAATGATAATATTAAAAAAATCATTGCTCCGATTGGGAATCGAACTTACAATTTTTTTGTTGTGTTTACAGTCATACGTTATGTCATTGCGCGAGGGTGTGCTTTACGGGCTTATCTTGAAGCTTGCTCGTTTTAGTAAGCTATTGAGGATTGGATGCTAAATAACTAATTATGTATTTGTTTCTTATAAAAAACATATGTTTTTTCCAAAATTTTTACACATCGTTCATTCGGTAGGAAAATAAAGAAAAGAATAAATGATACCAAAATCAAATATGCGCATTCATCTGCAGCCAACATCAGGGCGGCCACGACTCGTCGACCATACTGTACTAATTCTTGGAATCTTTTAATTTTTCTTTCAGAGTTACACAATGCAAAACGACATTCCCCTGCAATGCACAGTCCTCCGCCTCCTCTGTCAGCTACTGGCGCTACGCGTGAACTACTGTATGTTAGACAGCGACCAAGTGTTCATAGGGTTCCTCATGCGACAGCTGGACCTGGTGGAGCAGCATGAGATACCGCCGTGAGTGCTATGCTGTCCTGGTACTTGTACTGAGAAACGTCAATTAGACTAGACGTATTTTTTTCAACTTGATTCTGTATCCCTCGTGCAGTAGAGTACGCAGAGGGATTCTAGTATTAAGATACTCCGTTCGCCACTTTTCCCCGAATTCTGGAGGCATTGCATGTTGAGTGGCGGAACTCAACGCGGCGCCTCGAGACCAGAGCGAAGAAAAAGAAAATATTAAATATTGCGTTTCTATATATTTAGACATTTTTTAAAGTGTAATTTTACATTAAGGGAAGGAAAATTATTTAGAATACATAAAAAAAATAAGGTAGTGGGATTTTATCCAACACAAACGATATGACAGGTTCAAATGCCGCTACGTTTAATTTTTTATTTCATTACATGTTTTTTTTTTCAGAAACTGCTGTGAACTCGTAAATAGCATATTGCAATTTCTAGTACAACTATCTTCGTCTAAACATCACACTAAGCAAATTATTGAGATACCAAAGGTATTTTTTTAATAAAATCACTTTTTGTTATAGCAAAAAAACTATGTATAATAAAATTATTTTTTGTTTTAATTTAATTGAGTATATATAGAGAAAGATTGTCAAAATGAAAGATTTCAGTTGAACCCACAACATATTTGTATATATACTTTTACAAAAAAAAAACTTATAATATCTGGTTTTTTTTAGCTTCACGCTGTATCCCGCACACAGCAGGGTAGGCAGAGGGAACCTAGTGTTAAGACACTCCGTTCCCCACTTTCTGCCGAATATCTGGTTCCAAGAGCTTATAATATCTGGTTCCAAGAGCTACGGCTTAAATACTGCTTCTTATAATTTTTTACAGCTTCACGCTGTATCCCGCTAATATATGGCAGGATAAAGAACCTAGTAATAAGGCACTCTGTTTCCCAAGCAACGTTCTTAATTTTCGAGACATTCCGTGCTGTTAAATGGCGGCATGTATCATGTATCAGAGCACGATAATGAAAATAATTCTTTCCCCTAAGTGAGAGTTGAACATACAACAGTCGCAAGTAGAGACAGACGTCGTAACGACCTTTAAATTATTTTTCTAATAATTATTTGAATTAAAATTATTTCTTACTCATTTTTAATCTTTTATTTTTATAGTTAATACAACTGTGTGACGGTCTAATGGCTTCCGGAGCTCAAGATGAATGTATAGCGGGATTGGAACCTGTGGCTGTCAGAGTTTTTAGTAATATGAATGGTAAGTAATCTAAATATATATAAAACGCTCTTGTTACTAATATATAAATTAGAGGCGAAATACGCGGTGTTTTACGTATAATTGTGGTATGTAAGTTAATTAGGGAGTAAAAGAAAAGGATCTTCCGAAATTTCTATGGAAACCAAAAAATAACAGGTGTTTTTATTATAATCTACTTCAACGAAGTCGCGAGCTATAAATTTTTATTGTGATAATATATCATTTAACGCAAAATATTGATGACGGGAAACAGGTTTTAAGGGTATTCTAAAAATAATCAAGTGATAGAATAATTTAATTATTTTTAAAAACTCCTTTAAAAGTTCGCGAAACTTGAACATGTGTATTTTTGTATTATGTCTATATTGTAGGTATTTGAGGACGAATGAATGGCGTGTTATATTTTGTTGTGTTTTAGGTAACACAGTGTTAGGAAGAGCTCAGCAACAAGAAGTTCAAGCTACTAGAGAAGTTTTGTTTTACATGTTGCAGAAAACTATGCATCAGCCGAAAGTGAGTGGTTTTATTTAATTTATTGTAATTATAATATTCTATATACTTATATAAAAAATACGAAAAATGTATTCTACTATTATACATACATAATTTTATATTTTACATATTTAAAAATATTTCTTTAAGTTCACGCTGTTTCCTACAAATAGCAGGGTGGCAAAGAGAAAACTTATAAAAGAATTTATTTTTATTGCGTGTTTAGTGGCAGTACTCAACACTGCGATCTGTTTTGTTACCAGAGCAATGAAATGAAAATAATATCCCCTGAATGGAAATCGAGCCCACGACGGTCGCGATCACAGTTACAGACTATATATACCGCTGCACCATGATTGCCTCTATTTACATAATTTGGGACGATTCTTACATATTTGGATCTTTAAATACTTTGTATAACCAGGTACTAGACCTAGTGTCGTGCGTCCTCTCCCTCTCTCAAGAGCACCCGGAGAGCTACTATCGCTGGTCGGAGTTGGCCAGTGACACTCTCCTGAACCTCCTCAGCGAGAGGAGTGTGGAGTGTGACACTGTGTCCGCAGTCACATCACTAGAGAAACTCCTTCTTTCTCTGTATAGGGATGTGCTGCTGGAACAGAGTAGAGTTGAGATTATATTGAAGATATTGTTCAAAGCGCCGCCTGATCAAGTAAGTTGTTGAAAATTATTCGAAATCTTGAATGTTATAATTGCTCTCAATATATACACAAGATACTACCGTCAAGTAACATTATAAATAATTCACCATATTGATATATTTTTCAGGAAACCACGCCAAGAAAACTAAAACTACGATATTTAACAATAATAATGGTATTATTACGTAAAGTACTAGTTCTTATACCAGAAACTGAAATACTTTTATCAATAAATGACTTAAAATCAACCTCTATATCTCCTCAATCAATATTTTTCAACGTAAAACCTAACGTAGACCCTCTAAATGTACAAAATGTTAACGAAAATTGTGCAAATTTGTCACCAGATGTGATTTTAGTTAGGTTTTTGTTCAAAACTTTGACTTATGCTATCATCGAAATGGATGATTTTCAAGCGAAAATGGATATAAATGATAAGGAGGATAAGGATCAAAATAGATTGTTGTATGCAGTGTGCGTTAATATTATTATACAAGCCAAGTTTATGCTGCATTTGGCAAGTAAGTATTGTTCTTATAATTATACTAGTTGACATCTAAAAATTGTCTTCCTGTTTGCTTTCTTATATTCTTTTAAGACAAATAAGGAACTCTTTAGTTATTCCTTTTGTTTAAAATACTACTACTACACCAATACAATACAATGCTACTATTAATACACCCCGTATACGGTTTTCTACTTCATTCTTGTGTGACAATTAACACAAAATTCATAGTTGAATATATATTTTTTGAACACATATTCGAGAGAATGGACTGCATTGCGGTTATCCACTTAATGGAAAATTGAGTGCTAATTATATATATCTCTATTATGAAAAATGCGAAAAAAACCATATGTTTCATATTAATTCCAAATTCCAGATGGCTGCCTATTCCCCCTAACAGCTAAAACAGCTCAAACAATATTACACAATGAGCAAAGCGGTCTCAACACAGGCTTATACAGTCCAGAAGAAAACATACCGTTAGATAATCTAAACTTAATATGTTTAAAGTCGGCCAATAAAATACCGTTGTTGACTGTGCATTGGTCACATTTGTTGATACGGTGAGTATTACGAGAGTAGCAATGTTTAATTTTACTAAAACTATTCCTTATATGGCAGGGTTTTTTAGAAATATCTTAGTTCAGACTTTCCAAATTATACTTTCAGGTTATTTTAGCAATGTTGTATATTGAATGGCGAAACTCAACGCGCTTTGTTTTATTCCTTGATTAGGGAAATAATTGGGAATCGAACCCACAATCATTGCGTGTACATTCTAATTACAATATACAATGGCACATCTAACATTCTGTTTTCTCTTAGCAAATGATTGAAATCATGTATACATTTTTCTTATAGTTAAATTATGGGTTATATTCTTTTTTTTTGTTTCAGATTAAATTTCCTATCACACAAATATTGGCAGAAACTAATAGGTTTTGCCCGAAATCTTCCATTAAGTGCGGACAGTGGGGACACGACTTTACTAAAAGTGGACATACTACAAACATCGTGTGTAATGGCCTATTGTGAATATTTTGTGAGTTGTTTTTTTTTATTTTTTTGTACTGTAAACGCGACAGCTATAGGTTTAATTGCTGCGAAGGAGTATAAATTATTTTCATTTACTCTTTCTAGTGACAAAGCAAAGCGCGGCGTTGTGAACCGTCATCCAATATGTAATTCTAGAAAATTGGTCGGTATGTGGGGAACGGAGCGTCTTAATACTAGATTCTCTCTGCCTATTCTGCCTGCCTTTGTATTGCTTGTTATATATATAGGGTACAGCGTGAAACGGCAAAGAAAGTTGTTCCTCTTTGTCTGTTTGATCTGTTTTGGAATTAGAGAGCAAACTTTCGATATATATTATTTAATTAATATAATTTAATATAATTATAAATCAAACAAAGAAAAGTAAATTACGAATTTAAAAAAAAAATAAGAGATACATTTTCAAAGTCGCTAGTGGCGTGTGTTCTCAACAACTACTGGTATTGCTTACTTCTTGTTGAGTACTTTAGGTGCATGTGCACTTAACAAATACCAGTACTGATACTTGTTGAGTTCTCTTGGTACATGTGCACTCAACAAGTATTAGTACAGGTGATTTTTAAATACTTTCGTTTAGTATTAATGAAGTAATCGATATCACAAAAAAAGTTGTTTTGTGAAAATTCTTTTATCTAGATCTATTTGTTGAGTTATTGCAATTGTTACTTGTAGAGAGATTTTTTAAACGCAAAAAATTTGGAAATGGCGTTATAGACCTATATTTGCTAATAAATGCAAATCTTCACATGCATATGTAAATAGACCTTTTTCAAGCAAATTTCAACCAACAGGTAGACAACGGTCTATCAGAAGCGGTCCACCTGACGTGGCTGCTCGTGAACAGAGTGCACGTACTAGTGTCGCAGTACGGCGAGGAGGTGGTGCGCGCGCTGGCGGAGCGCGTGCAGCGCGCGCCCGGCGCCTCGGCGCTGCTGCTGCAGGCCGTGGCGGCGCGGTGCCAGGCTTGCATGAAGGTTGGTAGAGGCTCCAATAAGCTACAATATATTGTACAATACATAAGCTACAAAACAATACGCTTTAAAAATAACATTGTACATATACAATACGTGTAGTATTGTATATATAAAGTGCTATTTGGGAATCTGAAAAAAAAACAGTACGGGCGAGTTGTGCACTCTGTAGTTGGTCGGCCAGTCGTGGCGCAGGGGCACAAAGTGTGACTGTAAAATCGACTGGTTATATTATTTATATTATATATTCTTTTATTTTTTTAATATTTTCTTACATGAAGTACACTAAAAATAAAATTTATTTTTCTTAATCTGTTTCAGGACGAATTTGCATTAAATGTATATAAAATTCTATCCATATGTCACGAGAGTCAATCGGGATCGTTAGTGTTCTTCATATGCCGTATCATAGGGAAATTGGAACCATCTATTGCTACGAGGTAATGTATGATTATTGTTGCCACATTTTAGGCCAGTCGTAGCCCAGGGGCACAAGCGTGCGACTGTAAGCGCGACTAGTTGTGAGTTCTGCTTGAGGAAAATAAGTATTTTGTAATGAAAATATTTTAATTTCTTCGCTCTAATAATTAGACAAATTGTGGCGTTGAGTTCCGTCACTCAACACGCTTTACACTCGTTATACTACGAGGTTTCCAGCTTCATAGGAGATCTTGTTATTTATATTCTTGGAATGTATTACAATATACAATGAATACGAATATGAAGTTAAGTCCTTTTCCTGGTGAATTTTATTTGCATTGCAAATTTTATTTGATATATTTAAATGCTTTTTTTTATTTATGTTTTACATTACCACTAGTTTTTCAGTAGGTAATATTTAATATGATTCAGATGCTTATAAATATTATATTAGTGGAATTTATACATGCAATATATACATTTGGATTTGTGTCTTTGGTCCACGCCTTTCGAGATTCATAGTTAGACACCAACTAACAGAAAACCGAGAACAGTGTGTCTTAACACTACGTTAAACATTTCATATTCATTTGTACAAATTTACAGATTTGCAAAACTAGCAATAGATAGATGTAAACTACTAAAAGATATGTCGCCTGAAGCAATCAATTCACAACTATCGAAGGAGGATGTGCAAGTCGCATTGGAACTGTTACAGAGGGACAAGATTCATATACGGTAAGGCGATGTAACTATTTAGTTTTGAGTATATTATACATTTATAAAGCCGAAGAGTTTAATTGCTAATAATTCAATGCTCTAATCTCATGAATTAATGGCTAGAATAGAAAAAATCTTTTTGTGTTGTATGGAATTTACTATTTATTGAAGAAGACTATAGATTATACATTGCCTTGTTCGTTTCGCTGTAGCCCTGTGTATGTGCCGTGTTACCTCGGATACTTAAAATGCGTCGTGTATCATACACAACTCTTTATTTGTATTGATGTAACCATGTGGACAGACAGGTAAAATTTTTCAAAAGCAGAATATGACATTTTGTTGTAACTAATAGAAATTTTAGTTAGAATTTGAGATCAGAATTGAAATTGAGGCCAGTTGTGGCACAGGGGCACAAGCGTGTGACTGTAAACGCGACAGGCTATGAGTTCATTTGTCACTCGGGAAACGAGGTGGTGCTCTGGTAACGAGGCAAGGTGTTGAAATTAAATGCGGCGTTGAGTTCATTCACAAAAATCAAAGATCTTTCAAAGATTCAAAGATCTCAAAGATTTGATATATATATATATATATATATATATATATATATATATATAGACTAAATGTACTAGTACTGATTTTTTTATGTCGATGACACAAATAATCCTTTCAAACTACCTACCTACTTGGTCCATATTGCAAAAATATTGCTTTAAATTGATCACTTCCAAAACATAACGTTGCGAGATTTTATAAATACAGGTGAGATGATAAAAAAAACCGCGTTAATAATTGAGAATCGAAAACACAAAAGTAAACCCACCAACTGTAAATGAGCTGATAATTTTAAAACAACTCAGCATATTTTCTTGAATCATGGAAATTAACACTCTATTAAGTCACTTTTCAAATATAAAAAATTTAAATCGATTCATCCAATTTGGAGCTGCGATGCCATAGATAGACATGCAGATATACACATACACATGCTAAAAGTAATATTTTTGCAAAATAAGATCTTTGATTATTACACATTTTGAATCAAACTCTTTAACCGGAATAATAGAATATATTTATTATACTGTCTACTGTGATCACGTATTACTGCAAAAGAAACGACGGGTTTCCAAAAACACATAATATCTATATATATAAAAGGACTTGTGCTGACTGACTGAGGTAAGACGCACGCAGAGCCGTAACCGCTGATGGTAGAAACGTGAAATTTGGGCAGATGTTTATTTTCATATTCTGGACATCCACTAAGAAGGGAATTTTCACTCCTAATAAGCGGGCGAAGCCGCGCGCGCCCTCTAGTTAAATGATATTATAAATATGCGAAATATGCGATAATTTGATTAAAGAGTTTCATTCAATATTTTTTCATTATAATTACAGATATTCAACACTCGTAAAAGAATTGAACGCGTTAGCATCTACAGTATTTGATCTATCGCCATTAGATTTATCTCAGGACAGAGCGATCAATTCACATTATATAGTAACTACTAATGTTGATGGGAATTGGTTGCTTAATCAGATTAAAAGCAGGTGGGTTTTTGTTTTGAATTAATTAAAAATGATTATTTAGTTTTCAATATCAAAATTAATATGAATAAAATAAACAAAATAGAATTCATTGAATTTACTACCTTAGTAGTAAGTGGATATTATTTTTACAATAGTTAATTATTTATAAATCATTTACAGATGCTGTCTAACTGACTCCAATATACCAAAAATACCAAAACAAAATGACTTAGCCCTATGTCTATCTAAATTATCTCAAGAAGATCTAACTACAATAATGTCATGTCCAGAATTTGATAGGAACATATTAAATGCATGTTTTAAAGTAGCCAGCGACATGTTTACTAGAAACTTCTTAAATAATATCTCAGAAATAGAATTAAGGGAGAGTGAGTTAGAATCTATTAAAGAACAGAGGGAGTTTGAAAGAATTCGAGAAGAGGCGATAGATAGTAATAAATTAAATGTAACTAATTTACATGTATTCAAAAAAAATGATAAGGAATCAAAATCTCAATTTTTTATACCCATAATCGAAAACGACGTTCAAGAAAAATTCGGAAATTTGCAAATTTCTCAAGAAGACATTGAAATTGTTGTGCCTGAAATGCCTAAATTGTATCAAATATCAATATTAACATTAGATAAATCGATATCTGATGTCTTAAGGCTGTTTCCCAAACAAAATAGACCCTTAAGTCAATCGGAAAACTTTAATCTAAGTATAGAACAAACTATAGATAAATACACAAGAAGATGCCACCAAGTATTTCAAGATAAGCTTTTCTATCAAGAATTTATGACGATACAAACGATCTTGACCGGTTTTCTTCAAAATGTTACTCGAATAATCGAACTTATCGATGAAACAGATTGCGATTTAATTGATAAATGTATCGAAAATATAATACCGAGTTCAGTGGCGAGAAATATTGCCGTATTTTCGGTAGTTTCGTTACAATATTTGTCGTTTATAATAAAAAATAAGAAAATAGTCGAAACACCGATTCCGGCGGATGTGTCATTTCGTGTGACCAACGTGTCAACAGATAATATATGTATTGATCATGTCATTTTAGTGACTATTAATAATGTGGCGAAGGCTTTAAGTATTAGAGAAATTTGGTTAGAATTGAACGTGGAGAATAATTATAATAGAACTCAATCTGCTATTAGTTGTTTATATGCGATTGTCAAATATTTAGTTAAGGTAAGCTTATATGATTATGTTTACTTTTAAACATTATTACACTTAATTTGGGATATCTTATTCTAATGTCAAGACACTGTTTTTCGTTTTTGTGAATTTAAGATATTGCCTGTTAAGTGCGAAACTCAACGCCACGCTTAGTCTTACCATAGTAGAAAAATGAAAATAATTAATTCGGAATCGTACCTATAACCATTACTTTGAATACATATTCACCTATAGACGCACTTTTCCACTGTCCCACCATGATCTCTAGAACTCAAATATTTATTTTGGTAAATAAAAAAAGTATAATATTAAAAACAGAACAGCTTATTCGTTCTGTTTAATTATATTGTTATAGGTACATATATTTTTTTAATTCAAATCCTTGTACATTTAATTCAATATTTTGTTTTCCTAATTTTATTTTCTTTAGTATTGTAATTAATTTAATATTTTATTATAAATTTTCGATTTCAGAACACCAAACCTCTAGTCTTAAAATCCTTTATGAAACTCTCAGAATCTGGTCCTACGCCGGATATAATAGTAACAGGAAACAAACTGGCTACCCTCGTCGAGTATTGGGAGGACAACTTCTATATGAAAGGAAATAAACATATACTGGGTAAACGATATATGCGAGCTGTTGAGAGTTTGATCGTTAGTTTGTCTAAGTGAGTATTTTTTATGATTTTTTCTTTTTTAAATGTAATAGTATCTTTATTTTTTGTTTGGTAACACATTGTCTCTACAAAAATGTTGAAATTGAAATATTTTAAAGTTAATCATTTATTTTTATTATTATATTAATATCATATTGAAATATGATATGAATATAATAATCTATATATATAAAAGGACTTGTGCTGACTGACTGAGGTAAGACGCACGCACAGCCGTAACCGCTGATGGTAGAAACGTGAAATTTGAGCAGATGTTTATTTTCATATTCTGGACATCCACTAAGAAGAGAATTTGAAAAAATTTTACCCTAAAGGGATGAAATAGGGGTTGAAAGTTTGTATGGAAAAAGGTTTTAATCTGTACCGATTTTTATAAAATTTGAAATTCAGACTCTTACAAATATTTCATTGAACACGTGTTTCATGGTTTTTAGGAATTCACCCCTAAGAGTTCAAATAAGGGGTTGAAAGTTTATATGGAAAAATCTTTAAATTGCCACCGATTTTTATAAAAATTTAAATTCAGACTGTTAAAAATATTTTATTGAACACGTGTTTCGTGGTTTTTTTAGAATTCACTCCTATAAAGCGGGCGAAGCCGCGCGCGCCCTCTAGTAATATATAATTATCTTTAAAATATTTCATGAGCACGTGACGTAAATCGTGTTGATATTACCCACTGAGAGTTTCTGGGACACTTAGATTGCGTCGTATTATATCATATACAACGAGCAATTATTTAGCCACGGCTAAAACATAGTATAATATAATGATATATATTTTACCTCATCAGGTTAGAACTGGTGACCAACATAGCACTGATACCACCGATCGCGTGGTCGTATATAGAAGTGAAAACTAAGAAGGAAAAACTTGAGAAAATCGATTTGCCACTACAAGCTTTGCAAGATATGGATATTTTAGAGGCTTTCTTGTTTAGGTGAGCTAGTAGTAGTCTATATTATTTTTGATTAAAAAAAATATTATTAAATATAAACCGATTGAGGCCGTCGTAGTGCAGTGACACAAGCGTATGGCTGTAAACGCTACTTGTAAGTTCGATTCCGATTCGGTGGTGTGAAATAAGATTTGTGCGGATAATGAGATATTGAGTTGCAAGTACATAATTAATTATTATAATTAAATTGAGAAAAAACAGAATTGACACCATTAAAATACGTGACAAGTACAGAATTTAAAAATAATTAATCTTTTACATTTTTGATTTATCATGATTTCTCAATATTTTAAAACCTCTTTCTTTTATTAAAACATTTACATTTTTTATAATAAAATTTGGAAATTGATACATTCCACAAAATGTTTATAAAAATTGTATATTTTTTATTAATGTAATCTAATGTAACTTCACGCTGTATCCCTAGCAAGAAAGTCAGAGAGACCGGAGCGCCAACGCTACGGAATATTTTGTAATTAATAATAAATATTTTCCTTCTTATTTTCTTTTTTTTCCAATAATTTTCAGAGTAAACACAATAGGCTGGTCCAATAAAAAACAATTTGAGGAGATTTGGGTGGGCTTACTAGCCGCCTTACAAGGTAACGGCACTCATTGGGCTGTAGCAGGAATAACTCAGTTACTAGTGAGCGTAGCACTGAGGCATGTTCCACGGCGTTATATTACGCAAAATGATGGGTAAGTTTTTGCGAAGCTAATCTTTCTGGATGTATAATAATTTTATAAACCTAAAGAGTTTGTATGAAAACGCTAATCTCAGAAACTATTCGAATTGAAAAATTCTATTATCGTATGTAGCCATGTGCCAAAACCTTACGCAGAGTGAACGGTAGTAATAGTATTAATATTTAATTATTAAATAAATTGAACAACATCCATGGTCTTGTATTTGCCGTACCTTGGTTTAGGAAAAGTTTTGGGGGATTTCATGGCGACTTGTAAATTATAGGTTATATTAATTGTAAACGTAGTATATCAAAAACAGCTAATCCGACACTGTTATTTTTTTTATTTAGGATTAAACTTTAGTGCCACTAGGATTCAGACCTGGAAATTTAGTTCCAAACCTACATCGGATTTAGTAAGATCCTTGATTTTTGCAATTTTTATACGTGAGTCTACTCGTGACCACGGTACTTTATTACAAAAAGTGTCCGAAACAAAAAAAGTTTACAAAAATAATAGTATATATGAGATAATTTTATTTATGATCATGATGCGGAAGACTATAGTTGTACTTTCTTTATTCTTTGTATATTAATTTTTTGTATATTTTACGATATTTTTTTAAAATTTTTTATTCCATTTTCTAGAATGCAGCGGCTAAGGAATATTCTAGTAGGAACACAAGCGTATAGTTTATTTGAAGATATAAATCTAGAACGAATACCGTTAATTAAAGATGGCTACCGTGGCTTTCACTTTGGGCAATTTAGTACGGAATATTTAAAATATGCCGCGGGTGAGTTTGAACTTCTAAAGAATTTGTTTGTTTATATGGATGTGATAATAGTATTGATTACAATCTTAAATATATAATAATAATCATTATTATTATTATGATTTTTTAAATATTATATTTAAAATCTGAATCTGACAGACTGTAAACGCGACGGTTGTGTGTTCGATTACCACTTGAGGAAATTAATTATTTCCTCGCTCTTGGAAGAAATACTTTTCACCATCCACTGCATTGGCAAAACACGGAGAGTTGCGGAAATTAACGCTGCGTCTTGTCAAAACCGGAAAATCAAATTAATTTATTCCCACTCACAGATATCGAACCCACTTCCACTGCAACGCAATTTAATAAATATTTTTTTTAGATATGATAGACGAAGCGTCATACAAAGTGCGCAAAGAAGTGAAACGTAAGAGGAAGAATAAAGAAATAGATGTGAACAGTTGTTTGCAATTGCTCATGGATGTGACTACTGATATGTTGGATCCTAAGGTATTTGTTTATTTTTTGTTCTAAAATTAGTATTCTTAGCCTGTAGCATTTTAAGAAAACTTCCTCTAAACCCTGTCATCTAGGGGCACAGCTGCATCACTGCCCGTCATAGACTGTATTATGAACTTATAACGCAATTAATTTAAAATTACTAATTACTAAATAAGTCAAAACTTTTTAAAAAAACACATGTTTCTATCATAATATATCAATAAAGTATATTAATCACACCATAAATATTGGTACAAAGAAAAAACATTATTTTTTATTGTACGTAACATTTATTATCTTTATATATATACTTTTATAATACAAAAGGAATAAATTTTACATTTTTATAAAAAAATACATTCACAAAATATAAAAAAAAACCACTCTTTCGACAGTGGGACAAAGGTCCAAGCCATCGGTGGCTAGGGCTCCAGAAAGAGGAAACTACTCACAATACGCGCCGTCTCATTACATAACCATTGGCTGCAATACATTTATTTAAACATTGAGTCCAATAGCAATAGCAGCACACACTCTTTCACGGATTGTTTAATCCCTTAAAACAACTTATCATGGCGTTTAAAACAAGCCTTAATCTCTAAAACTGAGCATAAATCATAATCTAGTGGACTAAGATCAGGACTAGATGACAGTCCAGTGTTTAACTCTCATAAAGTCAATAACGTTGGTTTCTAAACAAAAATGAGTAGATCGCACTTAATTACCCGGCGCCGAATCTTGCTGAAAAGACCATTCTTTATTATTGAACATAGTATTGTTAAAGAGCTTAACTACTTTCTCAAGAATGGTATTTTGATACACTTGTGCCGATGTTTTAATAACATTTTCACAAAAATATAGCTCAGTTAATCCTTCATAGCTAACATTCCACGAAACCATCACTGAAGGCAGAAAATGCCCTCATTGTACTCTGTTGACTAATTGAAAAACTCTCCTTAGACTTTTCAGCATAAATATGGTCACTTTGTTTGTTAAAATATAGCTCAAATTAAAAAAAAAAAAAATTCTGTCCAAAAATCTGATTTTTGATTTTAACACCCTGTTCTTTTTTAAATTATCAGTTTAGAAATTACTTGTGTGTGTCTTTTATGGGCTGCAAGTCCTAAGCCATCTTCTAACATACGCGACATAGTTCTAGCTACTATATTTATCTTCCGAGATGAAATCTTTTGCTTACGAACAGGGTTTCTCCGAATTCTTTCTCTTACTGCTTTGATTGCCGTTTTCGTACGAACACTATGCGAACGGGCAGATCTTTCTGTCACAAACATATGATTTAATTGTACGTATCAATAGCCCGGACTAGCTACAGAAATATACTTCGTGTAATGCAATCACGGCGATTTTAATGTCTTTATCACCCCACTCATTTTTATATTATAAAATATTTTACGATATATTGGCGCGAAAATAAGAAAACACAATGAACAATTATCTAAAAATGATTCAACGCGTCTGCCACTGATCCCATAGTGGTTACTGCAAAATGTACCCAGATTATGCTGGAGGAAAGAATGCTGGAAATGGCTCTACGCCTAGATAACACTCTAGAATCTACAACGTTATTTACGTGTAAGGCGCTCAAGATGATGTGGGTGAACGGTGTTCCCGGGTGTGGTAAGACAACGTGGATAGTGGAACAATTGACTTTGCTAGGGATACAGTCGTAACAAGTACGACGGAAGCAGCCAACGAACTTCGAGAGAAGCTCTCGGAACGTATAGGGAATATGGTTAAAAGTAAAATCCGCACTATGGCTTCAATGCTGGTAAATGGAGCATGTCGAGAATCAGACAAGTGTAACCGATTGATAGTCGACGAAGCTAATGAACCACTTCGGAGCGATAGTGATGGCAAACAGAATCTTCGGAGCCGAGGAAATTCTTTGAATTGGAGATATAAATCAGCTACCCTATATAGACCGAGAGAATATCTTCGAAATGACTTACCGTAGACCACCACAAGTCTTCATGAATCATAACTTAGTGTGTACTCACAGAAGTCCCATGGACGTCGCCTACGCCTTGCGAGAGATATATCCTAGTATATACTCGTCTAAGAGGGTAGTACGGCCCCTTTCTATGAAGGACATCAAGATGACACCAGTACCGAGAGATCTAAAATACACACTGTATCTCACATTTACCCAGGAGGAGAAAGAGTCTCTGATCACCCAGGGATGAGGAGTAGAAACAGGTTCGAAGGTGTGACAATTCACGAGTCTCAGGGTCTGACCAGCGCGACCGTTATAGAGTAGTAAACACCAAATCTATGAGATATCCACCACAGAAACACCGTTGTGTCGCACACAAGTCCACGCCCTTCCCACGTTGAGAAGGGGCAACCCTAAAAGTAGCGCCCATACTTGGACCGCTTCCCCCTTGCTATTTGAGGTGGGGTACCCCCACGCGCTAGACTTGGCATTGAAGTCACCGAGGACCAAGACTTTCCTCGGTGTCGGTGACAGTCGGCAGGTTGCGGCTCTGACGGAGTCCAGAACAATCTCGAATTCCGCCAGACTGTGGTTCGGGGAAAAATATAATCCCACGATTGCATACTCTCGCCACTCTGCCACAACATAACCTGAACCCCTTTCTAAAGCTCCGAGGGAAGGAATGGAAATATTTCTAGATACAACAACAACAGAGCCATCCAGATCGCCAGTCCAGCGAGTATCCTTAGGGACAATGTACGGATCACATACTACGGCAACGTCAATGCGCCACTCCATCGTGGATTGCATCATTAGGTTCTGCGCTCCAGCGGAGTGATTGACGTTCGTCTGAATAAATTGTATTGGATGCCTATCCATTACGACATGACATTATCCTCCTGGCCCTGGCAGCCGCCGAAAGATCTCAATGCCAAAAGATCTCCACGAGAGATCTCAATGCCAAAAGACTCAGTTTCTTTAATAGGCGGTGGCCGATAGTCTGCACTACCCATAATGTGCCCAGCTGGCATTTTCGCGTCAGTGCATACCATGCACCGTGGATCGGCTCGACACGTGTGGAATTTATATCCCTCACAGCTACAACGGAAACAAAGATGCTCCCTCACAACTGCCGAGGCCTGGTGTGACCCAACGACAGACATTTGAAGCAGCGCATAGGTCGCTCTTCAAGCACCTGGACCTTAGCCGAGCTCCATCCCACCAATCCATTGTCCATAATGGTTTTTGCCGTGTCACACGGGCATCGCACCACAGCTGACATAATTATTTCTGGGGCCAAGAAGTAACTCGGAAACAGTAATGGTGTTGACCAGACAGCAGCCAGTATTTGCAACGGCATTTATCAATTTCTCTGTAGTTACTGAATCATCCAGACTCACTAATCTCAAGGAAGCGTTTTGTGGGGCCTAGTGACTACAGCCACCCCCTCTAAAACCACTTTTAGACGCTCAGCTAACATATCGGCCCGTTCCGACGAATGTGCAGCCGATAGCTCTAACAGCCGGACGCCTGACATTGCCTGACGCACTGTTAAACTCTCAGTGATGCCTAGCTGACCTAAATTAACACCCTGCTGCGCCCTCTCCAGGGTCTGGGCATACGAGACCCCTTTCGCGACAGCCTGTGTCGTTAAGGTGATCATAACTGCCATGGTCCTCGGTTACTTAGCAACTTAAGGATCTGCCTGGCTGCCTCAAAGATTTTAATTTTAGTGGCTAGTTGCAGTATACGTTTTCTAAATAAATAATTCCCTGTTGGCAGTCGAGCACCGGCATAGCGGCGCGCGTGTCGCTCATCAAGCTGCTGAGCACCAGCTCGTGCGTGATGGAGGCGCGCGCGCAGTGGAGCGCGCTGGCGGCCGCGCTGGCCGCGCCGCACAGCCCGCTGGCCGCCGCCGCCGCGCTGCACGCGCTCGTGGCCAGCCTGCCCGTGCTCAGCGGCGCCAGGGTCAGTACGGTGCCTTTACAGTCACTGGCCTCTAAATTATTTAAAATATTGTTTATAATAAAATAACACTTTAAAAACGTTAAAAATATATATTATGTAAGTCGCTGAATTAAAATACTTGAGAAAAAAAGATGTAATAAATCTACCTCATTTAGATATTTTTTAAGTGTTATGTTGCACACAAAGTAGAGCAAACTATAAAATATATTTATCTCTCTTAATATTTTAACTCGTCGATTTAGGAATTATTATCAATCCAAGAGCGTCTGGAACGCTCCACGTCAGCTACGTCAGCACCAGTCCGACACGCGGCGTTACGCGGCTGGTTATTATTGTTGGCTGTGCCCACTTATGGCATCGAACCGGCTACTCTTGTGAATATGATGAGAAATTTAGGGAAGGATGGAGGGGTTAGGTGAGTGATTGTTTCTTTGTTTGGTTGGTTACTTTTGTTATGTTTTTTATTAGACGATTTACTGATGATTTGAAATTTTATTTCTGTGCGGGTAAGATGATGAAGCTATTCACTTTAGGCCTTTAAAAACATTTGAACTTGTGTAATGAATAGAATCCTAATGGCGTATATTAATATCACTAGTCCAAATGCTTCTCAATACTAGCTTTTATACTTACCAATAGCAATTGGTGTTTAATCATGACTATCTCATGCGATAACAGTAGAGATAAAAATTATGAAAAAAAAATTCTGTCCCTCGTACAGTTTACAACTCTTGTTTTTTTTTGTACTAAGGAAGTACTTAATATGTAAGGTATTATATGTAAGGTAGGTAGGCTTAATATGTAAGGTTAGTAAGTGACCATCAAACGGATTTTTAAGAATTGAGTTCAATTATTAATACTATTTTATATTTTTATATTTCTCTCATACTTTATGAATTTATGATTTAATATATTGCTCCACGAATGTCTCACTTTTCTCTTATTTAATTACTTTGTGAAGATATATTTAAGAAAACAATATTTTTAATAATAATTTCCACAACTTACAGGATATCCCTACACGAAATGAGTTTACACTGGGCCATATTGTTTTCTCTAATAGAACTCGGCCACGCCGATCTTATATCAATTCCGGTGGACTTCATTATAGCTTATCCTAACCATTATTGTGCTGATTTAGTTGTTAAGGTAAGTTGTGGTTTTAATTGTATTTTTTTTATATTATACTAGAAGGCGCGCTAGGCTTCGCCCGCTTATTAGGAGTGAATTCTAAAAAAACCACGAAACACTTGTTCAATAAAATATTTTTAACAGTCTGAATTTAAATTTTTATAAAAATCGTTCACTCAGAAATATACTACTTAGACACAAGAAAAGAAATCTTAATTTATTTTAATTTGGAATTTGTAAATTATACATTATACATTCATATATTAATCTCACAGGGTATAACTTCAATATTACGCCAGCAAGTGCTTCCAAAGGAACTAAAGAATAATATAATAGAAAAACTATTGGACAACATGAGAAAATATTCAGAAGACCACGCCGTGCAAATATTGATGGTGCATATGTTTTCAGGTAAATATATATATTTTTCTTCCATTCCCCCGAGGGGAAATCGAATTGATTACTGTCGTGTTTACGATCTAACACTTGTGCCCCTGCGCCATGTCTGGAGTCTTCTAGTATAATCTTTTAATTATATATTTATATCTATTTACAGCTGACAGTAAACTAATAAGCCCAAAACTGCAAACGGACGTATCAAACATGGACCCCGATATATTAATGAACTCAATGGAAAGAATAACATTATTATATAAAGTGCTGAAAATATGTAAAAATAAGCAAAACAAACATATAATAACGAGCGCTTTAAAGTATTTCCTAAGAGAGACTTTGCCACCGGCGGCCATTTTGAGTAGAGTTGTTATAGAGTTTGTAGATATATGTAAGGAGAGTGAAAAAAGAGATTGGTCACTACTATCTGATAGAGACACATGGGTGGATAATACAGTGTTTAATGCTGATATTGTCTTTGAGGTTGGTAATTTTATATATTGAAATTTGTATGTAGATTTGAACGGGGGGGCCTATTGTTATTTATATGTAATGCTGTTTATTAACAAGAAGATTAATGGATCAAATTCTGCTATATTTAATATTTTTTGGAAGATATTTTTATGTATGAATTTGTGTACCTTGAAAATATCTTGAATATTTGGAAGTTAAAAAGAAATGTTGTTACTTTTGGTTTTAAATACTAAATTGTGTTTGCAAATGAAATGTATTCTTATTGCTTTTATTGAATTGTAAATTTTTATGTAATTACATAGGTTTTATACAAATATGGGTTAGGAAAGTCTTAATTCACTTAAATAATTTAAAATTTCTGAGTTTTATTCTTTATACTAAACAATTTTATTCATACAATACATATTTTCAATTTCCAGGTATTCCAAACATCAGTAACTCAAGATCAACTGCCAGTTTTAAGTGGATGGATTTTCGAAGCTTTGTGCCATTTATTAAATGGAAAAGTTTCATCAACATTTTTACCCTATTGCCTCCTAACTTTACTTGTGTCAGCAAGTTCAAATAAACATTTGCGTTCATTAAATGCTCTATCGAACAACATATTACGACAAGGTTTCTATAAAACCCCAGAAAGTCTTCAAAAATGGGGTATTTTTGAAGATTTTGGTTCCAACTGGGGTAATAAAATGTCATTTTCCGATCGTCGTTTGTTATGTATTGTTGCTCTACATTCAAGTTTTAGTTCAAATCAATTGGAGCGATTGAAGGAGTTGTGTGAAATGAATGAATGTTTGAATGACTTGAAACAGTGTTTGTTAGATTAAATGATGGATAAGGTTAATCGATGAGTTCCATGTCTTGATATATAGATGGTGTGTGGGAAACGTAATGTCTTAACACTAGGTTCCCTCTGTCAAGCCAGCCATATGTGGAATATAACTTGATGCTGACAAAGTAAAGTGTTTTTTGTAAAATTTAAATAGAATTAGTGGATGAATGAATGATTTCCTTATGGTGAATAGTATTCTCAGCTATTTTGACATTAAAATATAAAATAAACACGTATTTCTCTCACATTAAGATAAACATATTAAAATTCCGCATATTACTTGATTGTCTAATTTTAGTTCAAATTACTTCGAAAAATTGAATGATGTGAAAGGAATGAATGTTTGAATGGTTTCAATAAATGTTTTTTAATGTAATAATCAATACTATTATTATTGATTTTCCCAAAAAAAACTATATTGACATTAGGAAACGAATGAGTCTATGATAATCAATACATAAATACATAAATTGTATCATTTAAATTTGAAAAAATAAAATGACAACGCTTATAGTTGATAAAAGGTGACAATATTTGAAATATAATATAATTTCGTAAGCTTAATTGCGATTAAAAGAATTGAGAATGACAGTATGGTCGTTAAGAAAATCCTATCCTTTTTTATACATCTAAGATGATAAATAGGTTTTTTTAAATATGTCATTGAAATGCGAAACCTTTTCAATTTAAATATGTTTACAGTTTTGTTTAGAAGAAAATATTTTACTTTTAAGTTTCCCTCATGCCTGCGTCTTAAATAAATACAGTAAAAAAAACGAATGTTATAAGAAAACCAATGAATAAATGATTTTGCTTATGGCAACTAATTCAAATTATAAAAATAACATTATTCTTACATTTTAAGTTTCAAATATATCGAAAAATCGTAGAAAATAACTTAGTGTATAATACATATTTTTTATGTAAAAATGTGTATTTTTTTGTGGCAAATCATCTAAATATTTTGT
The DNA here is from genome assembly GCA_013421005.1 of Heliconius erato x Heliconius himera. NCBI lineage: Eukaryota > Metazoa > Arthropoda > Insecta > Lepidoptera > Nymphalidae > Heliconius > Heliconius erato x Heliconius himera. Next base: position 60,502 of record JAATLQ010038566.1, on the reverse strand, counting down.
TTATAAAATATAAAAGTTATATATTTGATAAATTAATAATAATAATATTAAAAATAAAAAAAATCCATTAACAATAACTAACTTCACACTTTATCGCTAGCGGAGTAGTCAGAGAGAACTGAACGCTACGGTCTCTACATACCTCTTTCGCCTCGTCCACTGTCATCAACCTCTTCATACATGCCCTCCGGGGGGCCCTCATGCTTTTTACGTGACCTTCCTCCAGTATCTTTGATACTGTGTTTTCGAAGGTCGACCGAGTAAATTCCATTCCATTCAAAATTGAAATTTTGTTTGTAAACAATAAGAATTTTAGCTTCTAGTCCAATCGTCTTTCGTTGTACTATCATTGAAATTGAATAAAGAAACAAAGTATTTTGATTACCTATTTAATATGAAAATTAGTGCGTTGAAAAGTCCAACATTGTTAATAAGTTACTTTTAGACTTTACATAAAGGTTGTGGATTCAAACCCCATTAAGGGTAATATAAAAAAAATTACAAATATTAGAAAAAGAAGTAATGTTTCTATAATTCAACAAATTTGAACATTAAAGTTTGTTTCAAATTGTAATATAAAATTTCTTGAAAAGAATAATAGTGAGATGTAATTTTTGTAATATTTTTTTGTACTATTTCGTGATTATATTATTTATGCACATTATTACAATGTTCATCATTATTTATGTTTAGATTAATTTTCTAAATATTTATATTGTATTCAGTTTATAACTTAAAAATCATTAATCACAGAAAAAAGAAAAACTTTACCAAAATACAAATTCTGAAAAAATATTATTAATATGTATTAAAAGAAAATATATTGTGTTATTTCCAAGTAAATAGCAATAAACATAATATAAAAAATCATCAATGTAGCACAGATTATAGCAGATAAAAAATGTAGAATAGAATTAAAATAAATATATTTTCAATACTTTATAATTGTAGTACAAAATAATTGTAATTAAGAGGCCTTTGGCATTCAAAAGCTGGTAGATGTTAAAAATGCTTAGAAATTTAAAGCATAGTGTAAGTTCTATTTCCTTTATTTAATTGTTTTTTTGGTAATAATGATGACTTATGTAATCATATAAGATTTATATAATAGATAAAAGTTTACTTTATGAAGGCAAAATAAGTTATAGATATTAATCGATTTTATGGATTATATTATTGTTCTCTGAGGTATCGATTTTTCTCTAAATGTAATCGATCAAAATCGATTAATTCTATAGTTATTTATAAATATTTAAAGGTTAATTATTTTGTTGTTATTTAATATTTATAGTTGAAATCGATTTGTAGTATCGATAGTAAAATGTCGATTTCTTATATGACTATTTTTTTTTGTTATTTAATGTATTTTTTTCTATTTTCCTTTAAACGTAAGTATAATATACAGAATAAAATAATTATCGCTATTATTTATGAGCTTAATTTAACTTAGTGATCTCTTAACGATAGTTCTAAATATGTAAGCGTTATGTTTTTTTTTTATTTAACAATACTTTCACACAACTTTATCTATTTTCAATAAATACATATGTATTGATAATGAGGAGTTTTTAATTTTATGGAAAAAAAAACCATTGTGAAAAGTATATTGCCACATTGTGTTTAATTCATATTGGATTCAGAAATTATTAATCCGCATAGTACATTAGGTACTAAAAAAAGATTGTGAAACTCGTTCCAGCAAGAAAATATTGTTTATTCTAATAATAGAATAAACAATATGTGTAGAATCTTGATTCTTTTTGAAATTTTGATTCTTTTTAGAAGTCTCTCCATAAAGAAAATTACAAGCCCTAAAAATAAAATAAAATACAAGTAAGGACTTGTAACGAAGAAAATGTTTAAAATTATAATAGTGAAACGAGAGATTCTCTGTAATAATCGATTGATCATTCGGACAAAACAAGTAGTAGAGGAGACGATAGCTGATAAAAATGAAACTGCTGAACTTTATATTACGACTTCTCTAGAAATGATGATAAAAATAAAAAAATAGCCAAAAATGGCTCAATAGATAATAAGTGGGTGCCAGCAAAACTTGGTTGGTAACAAGATATTGGAAAAGAAGGAAAGAAAATTACAGCTAAATTATTGTAAGGACTATTGGATCAATTTACATTTTGGTGACGTGGTTCAAGTACTATACTAAACTACTTAATATAAAAACAAGAACAATCGACCTTCTAGTGGTTGAGAGAAATCTCGGGCTCCAAAAATCGATATCTCTTTAAGTAAAATCTGCGCCTAAAAAAAACTAATCAAACAAGTAACTGTTCGGCCCCAATGGAATTCCCATCAAATCCTAGAAATGCCGATGCCGAAACAGGGAATATATTTTCTCGTTTAACTTTTTCAGAAAACTTAGGAAACTTGATATCCGTCGGTTACAACTAAATTAAGTTCAATCACTCTCTACTCCAAAAACAAGGGCAGTAGATATGAAAGTAATAATTATCGTAGCATTAAATTATTAGGGGAAGTACAACTTACAAACTCATCAAAACCTCGTCAATTTTACCTTCCCACTATTGTCGTAAAGATAATATAAGATCGCATCTGTCTCCGTCTTTCTGCGGAGTAAAAACTGTTAAATCTTGATATTGATACTGTAAGAGTAGTAATGTTGTGTTTGAAATAAGTGTCAGAGATTTTTTTACAATGATGTTAATATAGTGAGGAACGGAGTGTCTTAACATTAGGTTCCCTCTGACTATCCTGCTGTGTGCGGGATACAATGGGAAGCTGAAAAAAATATATATCAGGACAATAACATCAATGTCTACATTTCTAAGGAAAAGACTCCTAACAAAATCCTGATATTATGGAGCATCTAAAAGGAAATGAAGTGGTAAAGGAAATGCTTACCTTCGATCAGAAAATAAATAATAAATTGACATTTGGTACTTCTAACGATTTATATCAAGTGTTACCACTTGAATAAGCTAACTATAAGAAAGATTATACCTATGTTGATTTTTACGATAGCTCTAGTGGAAGCAGAAAGTAGAGAAAAAAATCATCCTTAAAGACAAAAATTCTTAGGATATAAAGAAATCATCTACGACCTTCATAAAAATTCTAAAAGTCAGAAATATAAATATCTTAAAAACTTTGACCATGTTTGTTTATGTTTGACCCTTGTGTTTTCCCATGAAAAGGAGGCCGTCATGGCGCAGTGAGGTTGCGTCCGAGTTCTGACTAAAAGCAATCTATGTGGGTTCAATTCCCACTTAAAAATTATTATATTTAATTTTATTTTTATTCCTCTGCTTGCTCTAAACCAATGGTTCCCAACCAGTGGTCCGCAGAAGCCTAAATATGGTCCGCGAGCGATTTTAATTTTACAACTGGGGATGGGAAGGCGAAGTTTCTGTTTTATTATCACAGTTAATTTTTATTATACCTACATGCATAGTGGTCCCTGCCCTACCAAGAATGATATAAAAGTGGTCCTTGATTAAGAAAAGGTTGGGAACCCCTGCTCTAAACTAAGCAAGACGTTGAGTATGACCTATATGAGACTATAATATAGTTAAGAATTCTGTATTATAATAATGGAAAAGATATGAATATATATCATATTGGCACATTTATTATCAATATCATTTTAACATATTAGATACTCGATTTTTGTAGAAAGAGGAATGATACCTACATATTTAAATTATATTCCTTACCGGCTCTGGAAAGAGCACAGCGTTAGGGTCCGCCACCCAATATCGTAATATTCATCGTCATCATAAGTCCAGTCATTGGTAATAGAATTACTTGTTTTATTTCAATTTTCATACTGATAAATAGTTGGAAAGAGACAATAATACAAATGATTCATTGATAATACGTTAATCTGTTGATAATACCCACGTTTTATTACGAGAATGCGAAATGTACATAATATATCTACCTATACTTAATATTATAAAGCTGAGGATTTTGTTTAGTTGAACTTGCTGATCTCTTCTTTTTGCATTCTTAGGGTGTATCACAACTATGGAACAGGGGTGTCTGGGTGGTCCTTGCCTACCCCAGAATAGCCATGTATTATGACATACAACAATACATGTCTGAAAATGTCTATATTTGTATGTTCTTCTTCAAATTATTAATTACGGCACTATAATTCTACTTTGCAATAACATGTGTATCTTATATTAAAACGTATTCAAAGTCATTTTGTCCTTCATTTTGAGCATATTTTAAAAAAATATTGAAATGATGTCATCATTTTGTCTCAAATTTTGTCTGAACGTTTCTTTAAATTAGAATCGAACCTACAACAGTGTGCGTATGTGTTCAAAATCGCTCCCGTAGTTAAATTTATATAATTAATTGAATACCCCACATAATGTCCTAGGTGCCAGAGCTACTTCTGTCCGCAGACCACCGATTTAAACCTTATTGACCATCCAATGCATAAACATTTTTGAACCCTAACCAATACTTCCCGGGAATAGCGCATTGAACCAACCAAACTCGGAAAAACTGTTATAGGATATTAGTTAAAACAGAAAATTGTCTTCTACATCGAGAAAACCAACAGCACCTATTAGTTAATTATTATTACACAAACAGTCATAGATAACGTTATCAATAATAATTATTGATGAAATTGTTCTCTTATCAGTTAGTGCAGCGCGATGGCGGCCACACGTCGCGCTTACATTTTCGGTGCTTTCGTATCCAGTGTACTGTCTGTTATCTTTATAATAGTTGCTATTTCTAGTGACAGTTGGGTCAGTATTCCTTTTTATTTTTTTAATAATCAGCTTCAGGCTGTTTCCCGCACACAGCAGGGTAGACAGAGGGAACCTAGTGTTAAGACACTCCGTTCCCCACTTTTTTTATTTTCCCAATTTTTTTGTGTTTAAAATATATATATTTTCTAGAGACATTGATGTCGACAGTTACTGAATAAACGAGTAACACGGTAGACCTATAGAATCTAATATCGAAACGCTTCATTCTCTACTTTCCACCTGTTATAACGACAGTGTTCTGGTTTGTGGAACACGTTGCAGCGTTCTACCGCGTTTTCTCTCAGTAGAACTGCCTTCCGATTCAGTGCTAGTTTCCTGATAATGTTATAGCCTAATTAAATAAAACATATTTTGATTTTGATATTTCAAAACTAATAATTAATAATAATAATAAAGTAATTTTATTAACTGTAGGCAACTATTTACGATCAATAGTCTGGTCAAAAAATATAACAATATTTTGAACATTATCAAGTTAATTGTTATAAAATAGCCAAAGACATTAAAAAATTATAAACATAACAGTAAAAAGTATTCAAATGTAAAAAAACATTGTAATCGCAATAGGTATGTTATTATAGCTTAAGGTCGTGGTGCAGTGGCATAAGCGCGTGAATGTAGACGTGATGGTTAAGCGTTCGATTCTCTGGTAACAATTCATGGCGCGGCGTTGAGTTCCGCCGCTCAACACGCATTGGTCACACGCTCGGACGACGGAAAGTGGGACACGGAGTGTCTTAACACTAGGTTTCTTTAGCCTACCCTACTATTGCGGGCAACAGCATGAAAATGAGAGAAAAATATTACTATAACTTATATATGTTACCAACAGATATATGTATAGATAATTTGAAATATAGAATATTTTGAAATTAAATTTTGATCCATTTATAAAACATTGCGTTTAGAGTGACGGAACATAACGCCGAATGGTAATATAAAGTAAATAATTTCACCAAATAGGAATTAAACGCACATTTGTAGCACTTACGGCTTCTCAGGTACGTGGAGCACGTGGAGTGGAGAGTTAAATATTATTCTTACTTGTCACCTCCAATATCTATATATATAAAAGGACTTGTGCTGACTGACTGAGGTAAGACGCACGCAGAGCCGTAACCGCTGATGGTAGAAACGTGAAACTTGGGCAGATGTTTATTTTCATATTCTGGACATCCACTAAGAAGGGAATTTCAAAAATTTTAACTCTAAAGGAATGAAATAGGGGTTGAAAGTTTGTATGGAAAAAAAAAATAATCTGCACCGATTTTTATAAAATTTGAAATTCAGACTCTTAAAAATATTTCATTGAACACGTATTTCATGGTTTTTAAGAATTCACCCCCTAAGGGTTCAAATAAGTGGTTGAAAGTTCATATGGAAAAATCTTTAAATCGCCACCGATTTTTATAAAAAATTAAATTCAGACTGTTAAAAATATTTTATTGAACAGGTGTTTCGTGGTTTTTTTAGAATTCACTCCTAATAAGCGAGCGAAGCCGCGCGCGTCCTCTAGTATCTATATAAAACTTCATTTACTGAGGTACAACAAACAAGGTACAGACGAATCTGCACTTAAGTCCTAACTTATAAACCGCTCTCAACTCTGCAATCGATTTTGAGATGGCGTTTTAATTTATACATATTCTGTGATTGAAAACTGCACCTCAAGATCGCTCTCGAGATCGAACTCAGAGTTGAGAGTGATTTATAAATATAGTCCTTAAGAATAAGACACAAATAGGTTAGGCAGTGTAAGAGAGCATTAAAAGATTTTTTTTCGAAATTGCTATTGCAAAATCTACTCCAACAAAGTTGCGGGCGACAACTAGTCTTAAAAAAATATGGATTAAAATCTATTTACACACAATATTTGCCAGAGGAGGTAAGATGAGATTTGTTTTATTGCCGTTTTGTGTTTTGGACCGCGCAATACACAAAAGGTAATATTCTTTTGTAGTTTTAGTATATTTCCGGAAATGGAAAATCATATGATATAGAAATTGAATGGGATCCTTTTGACATGAATTGATATGCTATTGGGTATTAGATTTCGAAAAACTTCATTGTAGCAATGTTGGAGTTCTTTTGGATATCAGTTTATTTTAAATTTACTATAATTTTTTGTTAGTATCACTTCGTATTGCGCCTATATATAACCTACCCCGCTGGTAGGCAACGAGCCTAGTGTAAAGATATTCCATTCTCTGCTTTCCGCGTGAATTTAGTACTTCTTTATTGAACTATTCTTTCGAGTATTGGGTATAATTATTAGACATAAGGGCGTCACTGTAACGCGACGGTTGTGGGTTGGCAAATAAACTATTATTTATTAATATTTTCATTTCTTCGCTCTGGTGTCGAGACAAAAGCGCGTCGTTGAGTTCCACCACTCAACACGCAATGAACAGAACTCGGTGGAAATGGGGAACGCTGTGTCTTAACACTAGGTTCCTGCTGCCTACCCTGCTGTGTGCGGGATACAGCGTGAAGCTGATTTATTTATTTTATTATATATAATTAATTAAACGTCATATTATATATTTAATTAAAATATAAATAATATCTTTAATTCATTAATTTAATTGAGATTGCGAGTATTTTTTTCGCTCTGGTAGACGAATCGCGGCGTCAGTCGCATTGAGTTCCGCTAATTAACATGCAATGTAGATCTATCAAATTAAGGGATTTGTGTATGTGGTGAACAAAGTAACCTAACACAAGGTTCCTCATGAGTACCCTACTATATGTAGGTAACATAGCGACAAGCCATCTTAACATTGTTTAATATAAATATCTGAATAGATAAAAGATTTCTTTTTGGCAAAATAATAGAAAATTTATGTTACATAGGTACATAAAATGCTTCATCGCACATTTCTTGTACTAGTTTTAATAAATTAAAATAAATTAGCTTCACGCTGTATCCCGCACACAGCAGGGTAGGCAGAGGGAACCTAGTGTTAAGACACTCCGTTCCCCACTTTCTGCCGAATTCTGGAGGCATTGCGTGTTGAGTGGCAGAACTCAACGCCGCGCTTAACCTCGATACCAGAGCGAAGAAATGGAAATATAAATTTAAGTAAATATTTCATCTCCTCGAGTGGGGATCGAACCCACAACCAGTCGGTTATGCAGTCACACCTCGTGCCGCTGCGCCACGACCGGCCTCACCGGACCGGACTAGTTTTAATGTGCTGAATATTCTGTCTGAAATAATTTTAGTTTTGACTTTCGTCTGAGCTTTGTAAGCAACAAACTTGTATAACGCTTTTATAAAGATTCGTTCAGGACATCGTAGCCAAGGATTACAACGGCTGACTATAAATGTGTTAGTTGTGGGTTCGATCTCCACTCTCTGTTTAGTTCTGTCACTTGATCGCAACGTCACGCAATGTCTCGAATTCAGGCAAACGAGGAACAAACTTACATTGTTTTACCTACTATGAAGACCGAGACAAAGCGTGAAACTAAAAAAATATATAGTACTTAACAATTTTTTTAATTAACTTTACTCTGTATCCCTTAGATCGCAGAGTAAGCAGAAAGGAAGCAGTGTAAGACACTCCGTTCTGATGAAGACTTTCGGGTTTTGAGACTTGAGTGGCGTTACTAGAGCGATGAAATTAAAATATTAAAAATGTAATTCCTTCGAGCCTTTACAATCGTACGCTTGTGCCACTCACACGTTTTAGCCATATAAAATATAACTTTATATTATATAGTCATACAAATATAGCATACATCATTGCAAATTATACATATTATATGCAATAAATTCTTTTTATTGGATTTAGGACGTAAATTAAGCCGTCATCGAGAGATAAGGATTAGGGGAATTTTAATACTAGGTTTATTAATAAATACTAAATACTAATAACATGTTACATTGACTCTTACCGTTACGACGAAGGTAGTGGATTCGATAATCTATATATATAAAAGGACTTGTGCTGACTGACTGAGGTAAGACGCACGCAGAGCCGTAACCGCTGTGCGTAGAAACGTGAAACTTGGGCAGATGTTTATTTTCATATTCTGGACATCCACTAAGAAGGGATTTTGAAAAATTTTAACCCTAAAGGGATGAAATAGGGGTTGAAAGTTTATATGGAAAAAAAAATTATCTGCACCGATTTGTATAAAATTTGAAATTCAGACTCTTAAAAATATTTCATTGAACACGTGTTTCATGGTTTTTTAGAATTCACCACCTAAGGGTTCAAATGAGGGGTTGAAAGTTTATATGGAAAAACTTTAAATCGCCACCGATTTTTATAAAAAAAATAATTCAGACTGTTAAAAATATTTTATTGAACACGTGCTTCGTGGTTTTTTTGGATTCCCTCCTAATAAGCGGGCGAAGCCGCGCGCGCCCTCTAGTCTATATATATAAAAGGACTTGTGCTGACTGACTGAGGTAAGACGCACGCAGAGCCGTAACCGCTGATGGTAGAAACGTGAAATTTGGGCAGATGTTTATTTTCATATTCTGGACATCCACTAAGAAGGGATTTTGAAAAATTTTAACCCTAAAGGGATGAAATAGGGGTTGAAAGTTTGTATGGATTTTTGTTTAAATTGGCACCGATTGTTATAAAATTTTAAATTCAGACTGTTAAAAATATTTTATTGAACACGTGTTTCGTGGTTTTTTTAGAATTCACTCCTAATAAGCGGGCGAAGCCGCGCGCGCCCTCTAGTTTAATATATAAATAGCGAGCGCACACGTTCGTAATTAACATTAATAGTAATTAAATGCTAATAGTCGTTAACATGTTTAATGATATTTTCGTGTTTATGCCGTAATTTATACTGATGTTTTAACGAAGACGATACAACGGAGAGCTAGACACTACAGTCTCTGTGACCTTTTTCATCTTATTCACTTTCATGAAACTCTTTTTACATGATCTTCTACGAGGCATACTTTTTACACGATCTTCTTCCAATATCATCGATACTGTATTCTCAAAGATCTCCTGAGATCTCCCCATGAATGCACATTAGTTTCATAAATCTTTTTTGCCATTCTTTCGTCATTTAAAACCACATGAACACGTTCTTCTTCTTTCTCAATTCATGGCATTCTCGCTGATAGCAAAAAGTAGTTAGTTCTCTCTGTACAGTAAAACTGTGTGAAGCTAAGAGAAAAAAATCCGTTTCAGGTAGTGTCTACAGTGGACACAAACGGACCTCAGAAAAGCAACGTGCAATACGGTTTATTTGGAGGAGAGTTTGCTCAATACATCTTTACTACGCCGTCTTACAGTACTTTATATGGTAAGTGTGTTATATAACTTGATGCCACTGTTATACGAATGCCACTCCTTTGGGTTCAACCAAAAAAAAAACAGTTAAAAACAGTTAAAAAAGTGTTAAAAATATTTAATTATTACCGTTCTAGTTAGACAAAATACGGCGTTAGGTTCCGCCAGCACAAAAGATCTTAATGCTGAAAAGAAAATGTGATGAAACCTAAATAAAATATCAAATAAGTGTTCACTCAGATTTAGATTTTGAACTAGATAAGTAGGTACTTTTGAATGTTTACATAACTTGCCCTGTCTGTGCACTAATTAATAATTATGATAATTTGCCATATTATCTGATCTGGCTGATCGACTTAACGACGTTTGTTGAGTACTAGAATAATCATTGCAGGTCCAATTAATATATAACATTCACCAAACAATCCCCTTCCACCATACCTACGCCCTTGTGTGAGAGTGACGGAACTCTACACCGCACTTTGTCTTACTTGGATGAAAATATTTCAAATATCTCTCCCATTCGGGCATTGAATCCACAACCATTGCTTTTACAATCAGAGGCTATCCCACTGCGCCACGATGGCCTCGATATATCTAAGTATATAATATAATATAGCAGAGGCGTTTATTAAATTATAACTAAATATTTCGGGTCTATTCTGACCTGTCTGTCGGTGACTTACTACCCTCACCGAGTTAGAACTTTGAACAAGATTTTGACGTCACATTTGGTTTTGATAAGGGATTGAGAGGTTCCTTAATAATTATATTATGATTTATTATATGTACGTACGTAAATAGATTATAGATTTAAATTACATGAGGGTATCAGATGTTAAGTGATTAAGAGAATTAACGCAAAGTTTAAATTTCACTAGGGACTTTTCTCGTATAATAGGGTAAGCAGTGAAACTAGTGTCAAGACACTCTGTTCTTCACTAATTGTCTGAATTTGAGATACAGATTTTGTTTTAATTGGGAGAATTCAGCGCATTCCCTTTTAACTTTACCTTCCCAAAGAAGGTATATGAAAATATTTTTTTTTATTATTAGATATCGTTAGTAAGTTTCTGGTTTTTGAAAGAGATGAAGAAAGGACGGAATGCAAGATCAGTGTAAATGGTAAGATATTAGAACAAGTAAATGAAGTGGTATATTTGGGAAGTATGTTCAGTTGAGATGGAAGATACGAGATGGATGTGGACGTATTGCTGCCGGTAACAAGGTTAACGGTGCCTTAGCTGTATTGGTGAGATGGCGAAACGTCAACACAGCTGCGCATTTGGTCGTACACATTGCAGTGTTGGTACCGACGCTGTTATACGGCAGCGAAACTTCAAGCGTTACAAAAGAAGAATGAAAGAAAGATGAATGCTGCGGAGATGCGATCTCTTCGTAGGATACGAAACGTGCGCAGCTAGTTTGGGCACGTCGAACGAATGCGTGATGAAGGATGGCAAAAAAGATTTATAATGGAAATGTGAGTGGTAAGAGAGGTAGAGGGAGTCCTCGGTTGACATTCGAAAACACAGTATCAAAGATACTGGAGGAAGATCACGTAAAAAGCATGAAGACCCCCGGAGGGCATGTAAAAGAGGTTGATGATAGTGGACGAGGCGAACCGCTACCTACCGCGTACGCGTTATATTCCCCTTATAATTAATAGGCCTTTTCCCGCAGGGTAGGCAGAAGAGTGTTTTAAGGTCTCCTCCCTTCCCCGCTTTCCGCCCTATTTTTGAGATATTGCATTTTCATGTGTCATGTCACCAGTTGGAAATCGAACCACCACCATCACGATTACAGGTAGACTCTTCCCATTGCGTCACGAGAGAATCTAATATTTTTATTCATTTTTTTAATTTTAGTGACATGTATTGCGGAACTAAACGCGTGCGCAGTCAGTTGCAAGACGGAAGCTCAAGCTAGAGAAGAAGAGGTTAGTAGACTATTAAATTATATATTTAATATATTTTAAATTTTAACCTTTTAACTGTTAAATTATACTAATCAAAATAAAAAGAAAACACTATATCTGACCTACCTAAGGCTAAACTAAGCTAAGCTAAAAATAAACAATTAATACTTATTAGTATACCTATTTCAAATTTTGTATTGGCTATTTACTATCTATATTAAGCATTTTAATATGTTTCAAAATATTATTTTCCCGTTAAAATACAAAAATATTGTATCAATAACGCGAACCCACCCAAATATGAGCTGCTGGATATGTAACTTATACTTCTACGTACTTCTCTTATTCGCCATATTTTTTTTCAGGTGCGAGCCTTAGCAGTAGGTCACCGTCCTAACACCGGCTGTGTGTCAGTTACTACTGTGACCACGTTGAATCCTTGTAAGTTTATATTATTTTTTTGAAAACAAAAAGAAATATATAAATATAATTCTTTCCCTTTGTGGGCATCGAACACACAGCCATATCGATAACGGTAAGAAGGTACCCAACTGCAACGATGACCTCGAAACTAGTATATAAATTAAAATATTTATATTTATTTAACTACGGCTGCACGTTTGGCCGTACGCAATGCGGTGTTGGTACCGACGGTGGTATTACAGAAGAAGAATGAAAAAATGATGAATATGCTGTGGACATGTGATCTCTTCGTAGGATATGCGGAGTCAGCTTAGCTGATCGAATCCGCAATCAAGAGATACACAGAATGGCAGGTACTAAGCAGGTACTAGTGAGGATGTCACGATGAGAATGAAGAAGAACGTACTCAGCTGGTTTGGGCACGGCGAACGAATGAGTGATGAAAGAATGGCAAAAAAAATATGATGGAAAAGTGAGTGGTAAGAGTAAGGAGGAGAACTCGGTTGACTTTCGAAAATACAGTATCAAAGATACTGGAGGAAGGTATGAAGAGGTTGATGACAGTGGACGAGGCGAAAGATGTATGTAGAGACCGTAGCGTTAGGCGCTCCATTCGCTCTGGCTACCTCGCTAGGGACACAACGTGAAGTTAGATTTGGTTAGTTAATATTACATTATCGTATTTTTTATTACATTTTTCTTTTTTTTTCAGTACCAGATCCGCCAGTTATATCTTTTGGCGTCTACGTGGCAACTCTGGCTATCATCTTCATATATTTAGTAGCGGCTATCGCAACTGCTATATTAGCTATAGTGAATGCTACGTCAAATCCAACGGAATCCGTTTTTGGGTTACCAGGTATGTTAAAATTAACATTTTTTTCTAATATAAAATTATAAGTTTAAAAAATAACTTCACGCTCTATCCCGCACATAGCTGAATAGGCAGAGACAATTAAGTGTTAGGACACATTTTCGACACATGTCGTGTTGAGTGCCGAAACTCAATTGTTTATTAGTCATGTTACCAGAGCGAGAAAACGAAAATAACTCATTCTTGATTGGAGATCGAACCGATAGCCGTCGCGTTTGACGACAGACGTGTACAGCGCCCCCATTGCCTCTTATAAAAATGCAACATAAAATATTACATAGTGATTTTCATTTTCAAAATAGTTTTCTTATATTCTAACTTAAATATTTCGTTATAAAATATGAATTACCGTATAATATAACTTTATTTATAGCTACGTTAATTTATTTATAGCCTTGTTACCCCATATTTTATCCTCTAGAGCGCTGTAAGTCATTTTTTGTTTACGTACTTTTTCTTTTTCAGCATAGCAAATTAGACAGAAGGCACCTAATGTAAAGATATTCCGTTTCTCACTTTTTGCCAAATTTTTCGAGTGTTGCGTGCCGTAACTCAACGTCGCGTTTTGTCTTGTTACCCGAAGAAGGAAATAGAAAATATTTAATAGCTCCCCGAGTGGAAATTGAACGCACAGCCTTCATACACTCTGTGCCACTGCACCACAATGACGTCATTTTATTTAATTTATACATTTTCAAAGAGAACGTTATGTAAAATATTTTTGCTAAAAAATATTTTGTCACTTATTCGGTGAATGTTCGATTAAAAAAATAATAATCAGACCATAAAATATGCATATAAAATATCTGAAGCCTTCGTGGCGCGGTGGAACATCGTCTCACTATAAACGCACTAGTTTGTGATAGTGGGTTTGATTTAATTAATTTTCAATTTTCATTATCTCACTCTGGTAGTGAAAGTATGATGTTGACATCACTCAACACACAGTGTTGTATTTGAACACGCAATGGAGGTTGGCCGGGATAAAATAAACGGAGTGTCTTAACACTGGATTCCTTTTGTCTACCCTGGTGTGCTGCAGTGTGAAACTACTGAGAAAATATTAAATTAAGCAGTCATTAGTAAAAATACTTAATTAATAATAATAAATTAACAGTCATCAGGGAAGCCCGTCGTGGGGCCACACGCTTGCGCCTGACAGGTTGTGAATTCGATTCTCACCCCCTGCTTAAACACGCAATGCCTGTGGAATTCGGCGTAAAATAGAGAGTAGTGTCTTAACACTAGGTTCCCTCTGCATATCCTGTTATGTGCAGGATACAGCGTGAAGCCAATAAAAAAAATAATATGTACCCTTAATTCATTATATTTTGAGGTTATGTAGAGAAAACTACTAATATTTTTTAACATTTTTTTAAAATTGTTTTTCCACACTTAAGAAAGAAAAATACTCATTTAGAAAACGTACAAAAATTTGAAAACGTATAAAAACCGACCAGGTTCCGGTTTCCAGGAGGCGCGGGTTTGAGTCCCGCTACGTTCAAATTTTTATACGTTTTCTAAATAAGTAACTACGTAATAAGTTGTACTGATCTTACTTTCTGCCCATTTACAGATTTTACTCGTTGGTTCCCATAAAATTGATCGTGATCTCACTTAGGAAATTAAAATAATTAGATCGTAATTAGTTATACCCATTTGAGAATCGAACCTACAACCATCGCGGGTATAGAAAGCTATTTGCTTTTCAAAGTTTTTTAATAGTATTTTTATATTTCAGGTTGTTTCTGGTCAAATGTAATAGCGACAGTTATAGGCCTCGTCCTTATGTTACTATTCGGCATATATTGGGCAACGTCGGGATTGAAGGAGCATTTGGCGTTCTCTCTTATAGCTTTGGATAACTACGTCACAGAATCTTCACTGGGATTTTCTTATTGGTAATTTTAACATAATTGTATAATAAAAATATAAATAGTTGTCAGTTATTAATTAATAATTAATTAATCAGCTTCACGCTGTATCCCGCACACAGCAGGGTAGGCAGAGGGAACCTAGTGTAAGACACTCCGTTCCCCACTTTCTGCCGAATTCTGGAGGCATTGCGTGTTGAGTGGCAGAACTTAACGCCGCGCTTAACCTCGACACCAGAGCGAAGAAATGGAAATATAAATTTAAGTGAATATTTCATCTCCTCGAGTGGGGATCGAACCCACAACCAGTCGGTTTTACAGTCACACCTCGTGCCGCTGCGCCACGACTGGCCTGTTGTCAGTTTCTACTTAGAAATTACAATTAAAGTTGAAATCAGTCAGTCTTTGTATTTTACGATACAATGCTAACTAAAAATAATAAATATATAAAACAAGTATAGTTTTCTTATTCAATCGTATACTTTTTTTCAATATAATATTGAATTATAATAATATATAATAATTAATAATTTTAAAGTCCTGATATAAAAAACTATTTACACTAATAATTTTAGAATGAATAGACCAGAGATTACAGTTGATAGCTGATTAAACTTTTGACTTTTTTTATAGCACTCAGAATTTAAATAATGTGATTTTTTATTCATACATTTATCTTTGTTTTAATATTTGGCATCTATAAGTAAAACAGTTCAATTAAAATATTTTCGCCAACTGATTTATATCTTTTTTTAGTTCCAGGCTATATTTGTATTTTACGATATAATGCTAACTAAAAATAAAGTTCATTAATTTAGCCTAAAAGAAAATCAGAAAAACGTACCAAGCATATTAAAATCCCGCTTTCCTACTCTATATTCTTACTATGTCTTTTATTATTTTTTTTATCTTTTAATTAAAATAAGTTACATAGTTCAAAAAATCTACGCGTATCGTTGAAAAGCTATTTTGTTTTATACTACCTATATACAGTTGCACAGTATGGACGATACGTCTTGGTCACCTTGAAATTATTAGTCTTTCTTTTTTTTTGCGCTTTGTATACTCGAGAATAAAATATTCTGAAGTACTAGAAATTCCAAAAATCATTTGATTTTAGGAATTTTGCGCAGCCATCTACAGCTAATTTCAAAACAGCCAAGACTCAGCGGTTGTACTGTATAACGATAAGGATATTATAAAAAAATATTTTCTTTTCCAGGTTGCTAATAGTATCGATATTTTGTTCACTAACTAACATCGGACTTATTGAGCTGAGGCGTTACTTATTAGAGAGGGATCCTCCACCACCCACCATTAAAGTGGAGAACCATTCGGATGGCACTATATTCCTTTATTAATAATTAAATAATATGTTACAATCGAAATAGTTTTAAGTATTGTTATTTTTATTAAAATAAATAATTATTTATTTATATTGTTTTTTGCTTTATTTGTAAAAATGATTTTATATATCTTTTTGGCGGTTTATCAAAATGGGGGCTCACAAGCTGTGTGTTCGATTCCCATGCTGAAAGGGCACGCTGCTTGAATTTTTTGTGGGGGCAAGAATTAAGTTTATGCATCAGATGTCCATACAGATGACGAATTTGAAAATTTTGCAGAAGCCTCCTTAAATTAGGAAATTATTATGAAATTATTATTATGGTATGCCGCGATAATTTAATTATTGTCCTTTGTGCTTTCAAAGGTTGGTTACGTTTGATCTGAACTTAAATGAAAATAAAATAAGACACTCCAATTAGTAGCATCGCGAAAACCTCTTAAATTATTGAAATCGTCGCTACCAAAGGAACTGAGCTCCGTTTTGTTCCTGGAGACGTGGAAGTAAAAAATGCTAGTAGGGTCAGAATAATAAATATATAAAACAAGTATAGTTTTCTTATTCAATCGTATACTTTTTTTCAATATAATATTGAATTATAATCTATATATATAAAAGGACTTGTGCTGACTGACTGAGGTAAGACGCACGCAGAGCCGTAACCGCTGATGGTAGAAACATGAAATTTGGGCAGATGTTTATTTTCATATTCTGGATATCCACTAAGAAGGGAATTTGAAAAATTTTAACCCTAATGAACGGATGAAATAGGGGTTGAAAGTTTGTATGGAAAAAAAATGTAATCTGTACCGATTTTTATAAAAATTTAAATTCAGATTGTTAAAAATATTTTATTGAACACGTGTTTCGTGGTTTTTTTAGAATTGACTCCTAATAAGCGGGCGAAGCCGCGCGCGCCCTCTAGTAATATATAATAATTAAAAATAATATATAATTATATAATAATTAATAATTTGAAAGTCCTGATATAAAAAACTATTTACACTAATAATTTTAGAATGAATAGACCAGAGATTACAGTTGATAGCTGATTAAACTTTTGACTTTTTTTTATAGCACTCAGAATTTAAGTTATGTGATTTTTTATTCACACATTTATCTTAGTTTTAATATTTGGCATCTGTAAGTAAAACAGTTCAATTAAAATATTTTCGCCAACTGATTTATATCTTTTTTTAGTTCCAGGCTATAGCATAGCCCGCACATAGGAGAGTAGGTCGAAGGAACCTAATATTAAGACACTCCGTACCTTTTCGCTGTATTTTCGATACTTTGCGTCGTTAGTGGTGGAACATTATAAGTGTGATTCCACACTTTGAAAAGGGAAATATTTGCTTAGAAAACATAAATATTTTATCGAAAAATCCCTGCGATACAATTTTAAAATCCCTCTAAGTTAATTTATTTTTCTAAAACACTATTTTGATTGTTTCAAAATATCTACGTATTAAATATCAAAGCGTGTATTTTTGACAGATAAAATATATTTATCAGCGTATTTTAATTGTTTGGGAAAAGATTTTTATTACTCTCATTCTTTCTTTACCCTCTTTTTAAGAAGAATGCAAATCTACTGCAATACTATAAAAAATTCAAAATTAGCTTCAAGCTGTATCCTCCACACAGCAGAGTAGGCAGAGTTGACCTAGTGTTAAGACACTCCTTTCCCCACTTTCCGCCGAATTTTTCAAGGTATTGGGTGTTGAGTGGCGGAACTCAACGCAAGGCTTTTGTCGAAGCAAAGAAATGAAAATATTAATAAATAATAATTTATTCTCTCGAGTGGGGTTCGAATTCTCAACTGTCGAGTTACATCCTTTTGCCTCTGCATCAAGAAGGCTTCCACTATCCAATACAATAAAAATATTTTAATTTACAAATTACAGTAAAAATATACAATAAGCTAAACATTTTTTAATATGAACAATTTTTTTTGCTACCACTACAATGCTTGTCCAGTACAGAGTCATTTCATTACGTTAATGCTATTAGTTCGTTCTTATCCGGATCAGAGCAAGCCCTTCTAATTTGCGATTGCAATCGAAAGCTACTATTGAGAATTTTATGATCTTTAAAATGTTAATATAACTAAGTTGATGTTAGTATTACTTATATCAAGCAAATATAACTACTTTATAGATTTCGATAGTATAATAAATATTTTATAGATTTGACTTTTAGTCTGTATTTTGATATCTTATTTGTAAAAATATGAGACCGTCGCGTCGTGGCCAATAGTCAGGGTCTTTTTGGAAACGTTATGGTTATGGGTTCGAATCACATCAATCAAATCACATCAATCATCAAAACATACTCGAATTGTTTTACCGCTCTATGTGTTAGCATTCAATACGTAATGAATGGAATTGAAGAGTGTCTTAACATTATGTTCCCTCTGCCTGCCCTGCTATATGCGGGATAGCATAAAGATATATATATATATATATATATATATATATATATATATATATATATATATATAATTTTATATATTAGTATATATGAGCTTGGAATGAATTACATATATATTTTTTTATCTATAAAGTAAGCTAAACTACTGGAAACAAATCCAGCAAAGTAATAGTTATAAGTTATACAACGTTAGTATTAAGTAGCAATACTCAGTTTCCCGTCCGACCCATGTAATTTGGTGCCGTCATCAATCATCGTTGATGCAAATATAGGGAGGGTTGTCTGGTCGAAAGTCGAGAGAAACTTGATGTGATGAGATTGCTTATTGGAAAAGATTTTCAGTTATTTATTTAAATTTTATTTAAAATTAATATATATACACATTTATACTTTAAAGCTATTTTAGCACTTTGGCACAGTTGGAATATCTAACCCTAAACACTATGGTAGCCAATTTAATTACCACTTCGGGGCTTAAACCTTAATCAAATATTGGGAAATTATTTCCCACATGCCACTACTGTAATTTTTTTGTTGCTTTAATTTAATTGTTGCTTTAATTTTCTCATTCCGGTAATAATACAAAGCGTTGCATTGAGAATCTCTCGAAATATGGAAGGAAAGTTAGGAACGGAATATCTTAAAACTAGGAGAGCACTGCGTACCCTGCTATATGCGACAGGTAGATACAGGGAGAAGCTATAATATTTCATTGCACATGGTATTTTGACGCTTTTGTGAAGTACTGTCCACACGATGGTTGTGCTAGGTTTTAGCAATTTATTAAAAAAATCTTTATGAGTTGTTAACATCATTGTCTGTTCGATTTTTTTGATGAAATGATTGAAAATTTCTGTTGTACTCCCAAAGGTGAAATTCCCATGTCTCGTACCAAAGACGAATCTATCGTAATAAAGAGGAAGGGCAATTACAGCGGCGTTCCCGTTCCCTACATTTGCATGGACAAGATTGATGGATCAATTTACGTTGGGTCCGAAACGGCGAACAACGTGCTTTTGTTACTTACCAGTTTATACGTGACATTTACTCGCTGAATTGAAGAAAGGTTGGGAAACGGGAAATGGCTAGAAATTGTGGTATTCTTTTCATATACTGTTTTATAGTTTGACGCTGTATACTGAGTAATACTATACGTAATATTTTGTCATTGTTTTATTAACAAGACAAAACGTGGCGTTGAGTTTCACCACTCAATGTCTCTAAAATTTCTCTACAGAAGTGGAGAACGGAGTGTGTTAATAAAAGTTCTCTATTTATCTTCTCTATTTATTTTCTCTACTCTCTCTACTGATAAATGCGGGGATACAGCGGTTCCTATTTATATATTATACGTAATGGCGCAAGTTAAAAAAATATATATTTCCATTTTTTTCTCGTCCAAGTTATAGGACGATAAGTTATTGTTAAGCCTATTTATTTTATTCGTACTAGGTGAGTGTACCTAAGTTACACTGTTACATAGCAGGGTAAGCACTTATACTTATATATAATGCTGTTTTAGAATATAATGTAAGGAGATCAGTAATTAAACTTGCCAATGTAGTACTAACTTAGAGTCTCAGGTGAAAATAAAGTCCTTCTAGGAAATATATGGAATATTATATTAGAGTATGCATTTAAAGAGAATTTTAAATACACTTAAAAATTTGATTTGATTTTTTTATTTGAGGTCGTCGTGGCCCAGGGATCCAAGCGTGTGACTGTTATTGTGATGGTTGTGAGTTTAATCCCCACTCAGGGGAATAAACTATTTAAGTTTAGGGGAATGAATTCATTATAGTTTAATTTTCTCGCTTTGGTAAAGATGGAAAGTACGGCATTGAGTTTCATTCATTCATACAATTCGGCGAAAAATGGGAAAGGAGTGTTTTATTTATTATGTTCCCAGGTTCCCTTTGCCGTGAAACAAGAAAATATCTAAATTATTAAAAAAATCGGGGTGAGTTTCTCTGTAGACCGACAATTTGGTCAAGGTGGCCGGGATTGCAGGACCAAGTGTCATGGAGATCCTTAAGTGACCAGCAGTGGCCGTTGAAAGGCTGAAATGATGATGATGATGATTGAAAAAAAAATTGGCACATGAAACGTTCTATTATTAAAATAATTTAGATTTTTTTCTTCTATAAACATTATTCACAAACTTTGAATAATTTAAAGGCGGTTTTAGCTAGTGCATTTCAAAATGAGAAGCTATATAGATATTTCAATATTAATCTCTGTAAATCCGTAATACACGTGTAACCATACGGTGTGAGAAGAAAATGTAGTAATTGACATTTCATCATCGTTCGAATTTGAGATATTTTGTTGAGTTGCGTAACTTAAAACCAATATTTATAACCATAATTACCTCTTGAGTTGAGTTCCGTCACTCAACATGCTATTTCTCAAGAATTCGGCGGAAAGTGGGCAACGGAAGTGAATTATTTTCGTTTGCTTGCGCTGGTAGACACTCAATATGCAATATCTAGAAAAATTACGAAGCGTGTAGAAGGTGATTTCATTTCGCTGATTTCTGATGATAGAATAAAAATAATGTCTTTGTTTATTGGAACTTTCTTCTGAATTCTAGAGGCATTGCGTGTTGAGTAGCAGAACTCAACGCCGCGCTTAACCTCGACACCAGAACGAAGAAATGGAAATATAAATTTAAGTTTATATTTTTGATCTCCCCTAATAGGGTCGAACCCACAACCAGTCGGTTTTATAGTCACACCTCGTGCCGCTGCGCCACTACTGGTCTCAATATAATAGATGCTTTAAAAATATGTATAAAACCAAGTTTTGTAACATTTACCATATTTTTGCTTGCATTAGTTACTCTACTATACGTGGAAACATATATATTTCATTGAGTCAATACATTGACTTTGGTAGAAATCCTAAATGAAAAGTAAATAGAAAAATCTATTTTAAAATCTTTTTGATGCTATAGCAAAAGTAGTTAGTTAATTGAAGGTAGGTTCTTTTTATTATTGTTTATTTTAAAATTAGAGGACGATTTGAGAAATATATATATTAAACATAATATTTAATGAAACATAAGGCCACTGTCGCGCAGTTCGCTGGCGTACAAGCGCGGTGAGTAATGCGCCATAAACGGTGGTTATGGATTCGATTAACGCTGCATGTAATAATTTAAATTTTTCCACTATTAAAAGACAAAATATGGCTTTGAGTGCGCCTTTAGACTAAATTCATTCGAATGATGATAATGCCTCGGATCCGGATATTGTTATATAGGCATATTATAAAAAATACATATAAGCATGTTTTACTATAAAGTTTTATCCCTTTCTTCAATCTGTTCGGTAGTTTTTGCGTGAAAGAAATTTTCACGTATATATTTTTACATAAGAATTGGTCACAGTCGTGGCGCAGGTGGACGTTCATTCTCGTAACTAGGCAAAGCGCGGCGTTGAGTTCAGCCACTCAACACGCAAAGCTTCCAGAATTCGGTGGAAAATGGGGATCGGAAGTGGCTTAATGGGAACGGTGTCTTACCACTAGATATCCAAGTACCGTCTTCTACCGCCTACCTTGGTACATGCGGGATGGAGCATAAGGCTAAAAAAAAGGATTAAACAATTCACAATCCTTCCAAAAAGGATAAATCAAAAACTATATGCAACAGAGTTGCAAAGTGGTCTCACATAAAGCACATTATACGTAGTTGGTTAGACTAGACGGGAGGGTAAGTTCCGTCGTATGCACTATGGAGCACAAAGGATACTCCACATATTTACTTGCTAGTTGCTACGGTATTCTAGTTTCATTGAAATTTTCGAGCAAATTAAGAACTTTATCTCGTATATAGTTGTTTTTAGTTTGAGTAACTCTATGGCTTGTTTTTACATTCTGTTTTGTATATGTAACAATTTAAACATGAGAATAAAATTTGGATGTTACGGAACGTGAACACGCGCTTCATTCTATGTTTTTGTATGTAGCAGTGTAGGCAAAGGGAACCTGGGAACCTAGTTTTAAGACACTGCGTTCCCATTAACACACTTCCGGTCTTCATTTTCCGCTTAATTCTGGCAGGGTTTATTCAGTTAAGTTGGCTTTGCCTCGTTGAGAAAGCGAGGAAATAAAATGAGAGCGAGGAATGAAAAAAAAAATTTTTCTTGAGTGGGAATCGAACTTACCTAGCGCGCTTACAGTCTCACGTTTCTACCCCAATGCCACTACTAGCTTCAAATATAAAACATAATCTTTCTAAAACTTCAAAAAATATCTTTTTAAAAAACTTTTAAGCTGTAAATTGTGATAACTGCACTAATGACTATTTGAGTTCCGCCGCTCGCGCTCGCGCCGGCTCTACACTGTCGCGGATAAAAGTACTTTGAAAGATAAATTTGTAGGATTAGAGTGATTGTTGGGGAATTTGTACGAATAAATCTTTTAAATGCCTTTTTTGAGTATTTTTTAGGAGGTTTAAAAGTTGTTGCAGGTGTTGAAATATGCGATATGCTATCTGCTATTCAATATTTTTTTATATATTTTTTTATATATTCTCTTTATATATGCATATGTCTAGCTATTGAAACTGGGAATAACTAGGAGTTCTGTATGATATTGTAATTGTCATGTATATGAATATACTACGACATAAATGTCAGACATCAATGTATGTACTGTTTACACTTGTGCGACTTACTCAGTGCCTTACTCTACGAATGTTGTGAATAGAAATTGTTTCCGAGCCAATTGCGGTCATCAACTCTACCCGCGAGTACAGTGTCACATAGAATTTTTTCAATAAAATCAACACAATAAAATTAAATAGACGATTCTAATATAAGCGCGTGTAACCAAACAAACTCTATACTAAAAACTTTATAAAATTCCACTATAATGAGCGGAAAGTGGAGTACGGAATGTCTTAGCACTAGGTTCTTTCTTTGCCATGTTATAGTCCAAAAAAGCTACTTTGTACCAAATTATAATTGCACTTCAAAATTATTCTAAATGTTGTGAATGAAAGCAGTCTCTAGAGAAATTAGGCGTCGGCGTTAGTTAGTTTGTTGAAGTTCGACTCAAATAAACGCTGCGTTCTGTTCTATCAGTTTAGGTACTAATATAGTTTTGGTACTAATAATATAGGAATATAATAGATTATAATAACAAAATTGGTTATTTATTTAACTCTGACTAGAAATTCTGGGAAAATTTGTTCTATTTCTATATATATTTTAGTTTTCATTTAAAATTATATGCAACGAGTTAGATATATTTGTATTAAATTTGATTCAATTAATTTCATCGCTACTAGAATAAGGAAAGGTAAATATTAAATATTTTAATTCCTCAAATTGGAAATCGAACTCACATACTCCTACTTCATGACTCATCACACTTACGTAAAATGTTTTTTCATAATATTTTTGATAGCTTATAAGTATGTATAATTAATAGTTAATCGAGACACTTAGATCTGTACCTTCTGCTGAATTTTGGAGACATTGCGTGTGCGTGCCAGATTAAATCAGCTGCACGTTATATCCCACACACATCAGGGTAGACAGAGGGAACCTAGTGTTAAGACACACCGTTCCCCACTTTCCGCCGAGTCCTTGAGGCATTGCGTGTTGAGTGGCGGAACTCAACACAGCGCTTTCTGCGTGCTATAGTAAGGAAATTTTACATATAATAATAATAAAGTATATAATATGGATAAATTATTAATAAAGTTTAAAAGGACAAAAACCATTAAATCAATGGAAGGAAAACAACAATGAAACAAAACCCTAACGAAAGTTAAACAGCGGCTATTCGTAAACTTTCTAATACAACTGAGTGTTGCCGACAATTTACTTTCTATATTTTAAATTAAAATGAGCATTCTGTATAGAGTTTGGTTTTAAATATTTATTTTGTATTTTATTTACGAAAGAGGAGGCTGTCATATCCTGCTCGGAGGGGTATGACGGTATTTTTATTTCTTCCCTATAGTAACGAGACAAAGCGCGGTGTTGGATTTCGCCACTATATACATATTGTTAACTTGCTATATTTACCGACGATAATACGCTGTGTTTTAATTATCTGTAGTATTACATGTATGCTATGGCAACATTGTTCATTGATAAGCAGCCATGTTGTAAGCAAATGTTATGTAAGGCGGTACTTTTACATTTGAGGTAATTTGCTATATATATTGTGCTGGAGCAGTGCGTTTTAAATGGTAAAGGGAACGCTGAATTTATACATATATAAATATTTATAATTTTATTAATTATATATATTTCTATGGTAATTCAATAAAACACTTTACACGAACTGCAGTTTTCTTCACATTGTTTAATACAGAAGACAACAATAGCCTCCAGAATTCGGCGGAAAGTATTGAAATAAATTTATATGGAAGGAAATAAATTTAAGAAGGGAACAGAGTGTTTTAACACTATTTTCCCAAAATTGGACTGTAGATGCTACGATCGTGCCTTCGATTCGAAGGGAAAGGAATGTTTTTCATTTCCCCTGGCTCTAGTAATAAGACAAGCGAAACACGTAATGTTTCGAAGATTGGCAAGAACATTGGGGACGGAGTGTCTTAAAACTAAATTCCACTGCCGTGCTGCATGCGGGATACAGCGTGAACCTATAAAAAAATTGGCACCCATGTTTTTAAAACATGTAATGCCTCCAGAATTCGGCAGAAAGTGGGAAACGGAGTGTCTTAACACTAGGTTCCCTTTGCCTACCCTGCTTTGTGCAGTATACAGCGTGAAGCTGTTTTTTTTATGTATATAAATCGAATTTATCATCATAACAATCATCTAACCTAAACCAGCGAATAAAAAGCTTTGACACTCTAATAAAAATAAAAAAAATAAGAAACAGGTGGTTCTAAATAATGAAAGAAAGCAAAACTTTTTGTTCCAGCAAGTACTTTGTACTCTGTATCTGCAGATAGACGGTACGCTCGGGAGCGTTTTATTTTATAAGTATTTCCAATATTATTGCAAGCTTTTGTTGGCACATTTATTCTTTATTTCATAATGGCCGGTGCCTCATTACTTTAGGTTTGCAGGTACCATATATTGGATACAAAGAGATGAGATGAAATAACTATTAATCATGTATGGTACGTATTAAATCAGATCCCAAGTACATTGGGTTATATTGAAACATTTAACGTGATGTAATATAGTAGCGTTAGCAGTGTATAAAAATGGATAGTCCACACACACAGAAGATAAACAATTTTTTAATTTAATCCAATCATTGCTGAGATTAGTGCGTTTAATTGAATAAACTTTTCACGTTTCCCCAGGAGCTATCAGTTTTCTTTTTGCAACTTTCCGCCGAATTCTTGAGGCGTTGTTATCTATGTATTACAATAAAAAATCTTAAATAAAATCTTTTTAAAAACAAGCTTTCTGAATGTTTTTTTTCAGGTTGTATTATATTTTACAAAGCAAGCCCCTTCATTTGATACTCAAATTATTACATGGATTGTGCAAAAAATTTTAATTCATTATTTTGCTGCTGCTGTGATTTTGCATTAACAATATTGATTATATGTCATTTCATTGTCATCAGAACTCAAGTTGTCATCTAAATTTTAGCTCATCCGGTCACTGGGGAGTCGGTTCTATTGAGCTTGCAAAATTTCACATACACTAACACGTATAGCAACACGGCAAGTCAAATAAAAGGTTGTAATAACAGAAAACCTACAACACAATGACATAACATAAAAGCTGATTACCGTCAGTAAGTCATATCAGCGAAGTACTATCACTAATGTTACAGCTATAAAATTTCCACTCAACTCGGTCCCTGAATAATTTAACATTTTGCATTGATTAGAATATATTTTTGTGATGATGATGATGATGATTTTAGCTTATGTAAAAAAAACGTTCATGTTTTTCCCGCATTGCAGGGTAGGCAAAGAGAATCTAGTGTTAAGGCACTCCGTTCTCCAATTTCTGCTTATTTTTCGGCACATTGTGTATGGTGGGCTTGACACTACAAAGGTTTTATGGCGATATGTGCCACGTGCTAGAAAGGCAACCGTCTTCTCTATTATGTATAGAGACATCGTGCGTCTAACCGTGACCACGGACTGCTGCAAAATATTCGAAACGTCGGCTTTCCAAAAATGTATAATACTAAATATATCCGATTAATCCAGTAGTTTCATTTAGAATAAAAAAAAACTTTACATTATTTCACGTAAAGACCATCGTGGCGTAGGGGCATAAAGGTGCGATTGTAAACACTACACCACGATGGCTCGCCTCGTATACAGTAATATACATTTTGTATGTGATTTACTAAATTATTCTATTTCAATTTCTAACATGCTAATTTGAAGGGAAGCCCTAAAACTGTAACGTCCCTATTCCCTACGAGTCCCTCCATTACACCGCGGCGTAAAACCACCATTGTTGCGTGAAAAGGTCCTTTTACATAAGTTTGTTCTATTGAGCTCTTTTTGACATATTTATTGAATAATATTTGGTACTGTTAATTTTTTTTTTTAGAAAAAAAATCCACTTTAACATTAATTAAAGTTTTTTTAAAGAAAAAGAAACCTTTGTCTCCCATAAAAATGCAAAATATATTTTTAAGCATAACAAGTAATCGTTCGTAGTTCATAGTAATCCTTTGCTCGTTTTAAGGGTGTGTATATGTATATGTACTAGATTTAAGACACGACTGTTATGTATATGTTTATTATGCATATATTATGCCATTATGCATATGACATGACACTCAACGCTGCTTTGTATACATGCCAAAGCGGTAAAAGGAACTTAATTTTTTTCCCGAGTAGAAATCGAACTCATAATCGTCGCGTTTACAGTACACAATACACTGTCTCATTAAAACACAGTGACCTTTATTTTTAAGTGAAAATTTTATTTTATAAATATTAAATTTCGCTTCGTGAAAGCTTTAATAAGCTCCATAAATATTTTTAAATGAAGTAACATACTCTCTAAGTAAAAATATATAACTGAAGTGCTAAGTGGAACATAACTTTGCGCTAATGTCGTCCAACGTTTGTGTCAGGACAGAGGAAACTCGATAGAGTCTATTGTTCCATATATACTCGTATACATTACATACAATACATGTTATATTTACATTTATAGTATTTCTTTATTACCATACTTAACAATAAAACCATAAATTAAATCTTATAATACAAAAATCACAAAGGACCTGCAGAGATATATATCATTTTTTTACTTTCACGCTATATAGTAAGAAATCTCCATATAGCAAGGAAGGCGGAGGGAACCTAGTGTCAAGACACTTCTTTTCCCACGCACCGCCCAATTTTCGAGACAGTGTGTGGCGGATCTCATCTTTATTCTCAAAGTGAAGAAATTACAATATTAAAATATATTAAACAAAAAACCAATGTGTTCAAATTCAGACTTTACACCACTGTGCCACAACGGTCTCAAATTAAACAATGGCACCTGTTAATTACCGTTCCAAACAATTTACAACAATAATATACGGTATTAAACTTTATATTATAAGGTACAGAACTACAGATGTGTATGTACTTGAGTATAAGATATAGGTATATATTGATTGTATTAATTACTAGCGGTATTTGAGTGGCTTCGCCCGCTTGTGTTAAAATCAAATCAAATCAAAATTGAGGCCAGTCGCGGCGCAGAAACACAAAGTTTTACTGCAAAATGGACTTGTTATGAATGAAATATTTATTTAAATTTACATTTTCATTTCTTCGCTCTGGTGTCCAGGCAAAGCGCGGCGTTGAGTTCCGTCACTCAACACGCAATGAAATAGAAAGTCTCCAGATTTCTGGAAACTTTCTACCACCTGAGACTTACTCATGAAATCATTGAAGCCTCAAACCCACCATACCAGAGCGCAAGATACTATCAGGTCATTCTGCGGGCAGAGGTCATACGCGAGGCAATTAAAAAATCGTTGGCGGTAGTTTGATATAATAATTATGTCAACTGACAGCCGAATACCACCTCAGTCTACCCGTGACCACGTACTACTGCAGTGTTCGAAACGTCGGGTTTTCAAAAAATGTAAAATCTTAAATATACGCGATAATCCGGTTAAAGTAGTTTCATTTCAGATGTGTAATAATCGTGAAAATCAAAGAACTTATTATAACTAAACCAACCTGGACTTAAAATCCGCTTAATCTGTAGCTGTAGTGGCAAGTAAGTAAACAAGTGGCAACACGTCTATTGACTCTCTGCCCGCACGTCCTCTCCTTCCTTACTATCGTCTTATATATACATTACCGGCTGCGCATTCGGCATTTTACAGAATACCAAGGTAAAGTATAAAATAAATAATATTTCATATATTACCTATACATTTTCTATATTTAGGTATTGCTTAGACTATCGAATTATACAGATTGCAGGAAACATATGCACTTAAAAAACCTGGTTATTTTGAATCCATGTCACTGTTTTTTCTTTATTCACTCATACAAATCAAGCCAAGCAGAGTTAGGCAAAGGGATCTAGTCTTAAGACACTCAGTTTCCCACTTTCCACACAATTTTAAGACATTGCTTCCCAAGTGATGAAACACAACGCCGCACAGGAAGTGAAAATAATTAATTCCCACAAACAGAAATCCAATCAACAACCGACACATTTGTAGTCAAAAGCAGTCTTACTGCGCCAATGCTGTCTCTGATAGTAAAAGTAGGTTTTTGTATTTCAGATGGTTACCTAAATATAGTACCTATTGTTTCATATAAAGTAATGTATATGAAGCTAGTTTTAATGTATTCTACTATAAAGTGCAAAACCAACACAGCAATTTAATTAACATCATACACCTAGTGAATGGAGTCCAGTAAAAAAATTCTGAAAAGAGCTAAAAAATACAAGCATTCATCCGTGTTGAGCAAATTTAGATAAAATGCTGAAATCCTTCGCTCTTATGGAGCTTGCACAGAAGCGGGTTCTTGCATCACTGAGTGATTGCAGACTTTGTTTGTAATAGAAGTAGCTTTAAATAAAAACGCTGCATTCTGTAGCAGGGAAGGGACCTCAACGCCGCGGTTTGGCTAATTACCAGAGCGAGAAAATCTACACACTTCACTCCTTCAAGAGGGAATCGAACCCACAATAAGAAAAGGTTTTGCTTCTGTAAAAAAAAAATTAATTTTATGACCTACTTAGATATAACTATTTAATGTAATATATAAATAAGCTAAATATACAACATTACACCGTCTTTAAGATAATTCTGTTAGTAAAATATGAGGTGTAAAGGGACGAAAAAATGTAGTCGTTGACGCGTATGAATCCGTGTCTCTTTGAAATTTCAAATGGCGGGCTCTCGCACGGGCGAGCACCGCGCCGCGGCCTGAGTCGCGAGATAAAATAGAATTTTTATACAAAACATATAGAATGTTACCATGTTATATGTTTGTACTGTATATGTACTTTTTTTACACGATTTTATTAGGTCGAGCTGTAACAAACTATAATCTATATATATATATAAAAGGACTTGTGCTGACTGACTGAAGTAAGACGCACGCAGAGCCGTAACCACTGATGGTAGAAACGTGAAACTTGGGCAGATGTTTATTTTCATATTCTGGACATCCACTAAGAAGGGAATTTGAAAAATTTTAACCCTAAAGGGATAAAATAGGGGTTGAATATTTTCACTTTCTCGCTGTGGTAACGAGACAAAGCGCGGTGTTGATCTGCCAGTCAACGCGCACTGCCTCCAGAATTCGACGAATAGTAGAGAACGAAGTGTCCTAACAGTACATTCCCAGGTTCCCACTGCAATATGCAGGATACAGCGTGAAGCAAAAAAAATTGTAAATTATATTGTAAAAATCGTTAATCAGAGGTCGCTATTAAAACACTCGAGTTTATTTATCCTCTTATTGGTCATTTTCTCTGTTATCCACTTTGTGTCTTAGGCCATTTTAATCGTGAAGTTATGTAAAAATGTCGGTGCGTGTGGTTAATATTTTTTTTACATTTTATATATAAAGGTTGTAAGGCGCGATAAGCTGAAAAAACTTAAGATCGAAGCTAAAGATGAATAAATTTTAAAATAATTTATTGAATACTTTTGTGAATTGTATAACTATTAACAAATAATATAACTATTAACAATTAACAATTTTAAAATAATTTATTGCATGCTTTTGTGAATTGTATAACATTAACCTGAAAGCAACATAACATTAAATATATACATATATGTATATGTATAATAGAACCACCGTAGATTTGAACTAGCTACCATCTTATCTGTAATCTCTACTCTACATATTTTTACTGTAGTACAGTCAGTAGTAATACAGTCTCTGATAGTAAAAGTAGGTTTTTGTACTTCAGATGGTTACCTATATGTATATAGTACCTATTGTTCCATATAAAGTAATGTATATGAAGCTAGTTTTAATTTATTCTACAATAAAGTGCAAAACCAACACAGCAATTTAATTAACATCATACACCTAGTGAATGGAGTCCAGTACAAAAATTCTGAAAAGAGCTAAAAAATACAAGCATTCATCCGTGTTGAGCAAATTTAGATAAAATACTGAAATCCTTCGCTCTTATGGAGCTTGCACAGAAGCGAGTTCTTGCATCACTGAGTGATTGCAGACTTTGTTTGTAATAGAAGTAGCTTTAAATAAAAACGCTGCATTCTGTAGCAGGGAAGGCAGAGGGAACCTAGTGTTAAGACATTGCGTTTTTAGTTGTGGAACCTCGTGTTAAGTTTGTTAGCAGAGTGAAGAAATGGAATTACTTTATCCCCTAAGTGGAAATCGATAACAGTCACATTTACAGTCGGACATACGACTTTGTTTTATATATTTTAGTTAAATTCACGCTGTATTACGCATGTAGTAGAGTAGGCCGAGGTAATCTTGTGTCAGAAAACTCCGTTCACCATTGTGTTAAGCGGACCTCAACGCCGCGGTTTGGCTAATTACCAGAGCGAGAAAATCTACACACTTCACTCCTTCAAGAGGGAATCGAACCCACAATAAGAAAAGTTTTATATTATGTAAAAAAACATTTTATAATTACCTACTTAGATATAACTATTTAATGTAACATATAAATAAGGTAAATATACAACATTACACCGTCTTTAAGATAATTCTGTTAGTAAAATACGAGGTGTAAAGGGGCGAAAAAATGTAGTCGTTGACGCGTATGAATCCGTGTCTCTTTGAAATTTTAAATGGCGGGCTCTCGCACGGGCGAGCACCGCGGCCTGAGTCGCGAGATAAAATAGAATTTTTATACAAAACATATAGAATGTTACCACGTTATATGTTTGTGCTGTATATTTATTTTTTTTGCACGATTTTATTAGGTCGAGGTGTAACAAACTATGTAATAATATATAAGAAGCTGAATTGCACGCATTTCTAAATGTAGTATCGTCATGAAACTTGGTAATTATATGTTGATTAGATTTTTTTTCCTTCACACAGTAGAATAGGCAAAGGGAACTTATTGTTAAGACACTCCGTCCCTCATTCTCCGCTGAGTTCTGGAGGCACTGCGTATTGAGTGGTCAACGCCTCGACACCAGAGCGAAGTAATGAAAATATTAAATATGTTATTTCCTCCAGTAGGAATCGAATCCACAATTATCGTGCCTTACAACCTTTAGATATAAAATGTAAAAAAAATATTTACCACACGCACCGACATTTTTATATAACTTCACGATTAAAATGGCCTAAGACACAAAGTGGATAACAGAGAGAATGACCAATAAGAGGATAAATAAACTCGAGTGTTTTAATAGCGACCTCTGATTAATAATTAAAAAAAATTAAATTAAATTAGCTTCACGCTATATCCCGCACACAGCAGGGTAGGCAGAGGGAACCTAGTATTAAGACACTCCGTTCCCCACTTTCTGCCGAATTCTGGAGGCATTGCGTGTTGAGTGGCAGAACTCAACGCCGCGCTTAACCTCGGCACCAGAGCGAAGAAATGGAAATCTAAATTTAAGTAAATATTTCATCTCCTCGAGTGGGGATCGAACCCACAACCAGTCAGTTTTGCAGCCACACCTCGTACCGCTGCGCCACGACCGGCCCAATAATTAAAATAATAGCTAATTTGTTATGTGCACTGCAACACTGCGTGAAGCTAAAAAGAGATTAAATAAAAATTTAATTCGTGTATTTGGAGGTAAGTTTGACTATAGATATAAGTAGTAGGTTTCATTGAAATCGTGAAGTAATATATATAACCAAGCCTTCTGTAGCTGTGGGCTCAAATACGTCTCTACTGAATTACAAATTCTATAAAACTTTAATTAATTCAACCATTTTCACATGGAATTTAATTTCCACAATTAAAATGAAGCGAAACAATAAAATTTTATTCTATGATCGTTTTAAATGAACGGTACGGAGCGAACGCTTATTTCATACAAAGAACAAGTATTGTTTCTATACAATTGAGTACAATTACAATAAAAGGTAGAATTACAACAATAAGTTGGATAACGACTTGGAATTAATAATATTATTTCATCTAATTATATATTTATTATATTAGGATTATTCATAAGGTCTTTGACCTATTTATTAAAATCTGAAAATATATTTTTTTTACGAAAGTAGTACATACAAAAACCAATATCAATCCGAGACCCTCTGTTTTCGCTTGGATTTTAAACAGTGAGTGACAGAACTTAACGCCGCGTTTTATTCAGAGTGGGCAATTAAAAATAAATTTTCTTCCAGTGGAATTCGAACTCAGAACTATTGCGCCACCATGGCATATAGGTATTATAATCGTATATATATTTTTTATATGTGAGATACAATCTTTTCTTTTTCCTGTTATTTATATTGAAACCGTCGTGGTGCACAAGTGTTTTATTGTGACTGTAAACGCAATGGTTGGGAGTTCGATTCAAATCCACTATGGAAAATAAAACATTTAATATTTTCATTTTCTCGCTGTGGTAACGAGACGAAGCGCGGTGTTGAGTTCTGCCAGTCAACGCGCATTGCCTCCAGAATTCGACGGGAAGTGGAGAACAAAGTGTCCTAACAGTAAGTACATTCACAGGTTCCCAGGT
Source organism: Heliconius erato x Heliconius himera (assembly GCA_013421005.1). Classification (NCBI taxonomy): domain Eukaryota; kingdom Metazoa; phylum Arthropoda; class Insecta; order Lepidoptera; family Nymphalidae; genus Heliconius; species Heliconius erato x Heliconius himera. The sequence continues at coordinate 26,497 of JAATLQ010038566.1, read as the reverse complement.
TCACCCTCCTATATGCAGGATACAGCGTGAAGCAAAAAAAATTGAAAATTATATTGTAAAAATACATACTGATATTTTTCATTGAGCAAAATCCCACCTGCGTTATATTTTATATTGTACATGTCAACAATATACCTTTGATTTAGGTGAGGGACTGATATAAATGGTGCTAGTCAGCGACACCGGACGGTGACAGAACACGAGATATTATGAACGGACATCCCTTAAATTATATTTGTATGAAAGTCATAGATATACACGAATAAATAAAAACAAGTTTAAATACGAAGCGCGACGTTTAGCTCCCTCTCAACGCGCGATGTCTTGAAATTGGGCGGAAAGTGATGACTGATGTTTCTACATCAGGCTCTCTCTGTCAAAATAATTCTTAACAAAATAAACATATCTATCTCTATTTATTTTTTTTCCATAACCTAGAGTTAGCGTGTTGAGTCGAGATAGTTGAGAGGAACCTAACTCCGCGCTTTGTCTAGTTACTGTAGTGAGGATATGTAAATAATTTATAAAGAAATACCCCGAATGTTAATTAAACCCGCGACCGTCGCGTTTATAACTTAGCCTCTTCTTTTTTCAAAGTCTTTCTTTATTAATTAAGTTATTCAATTACACTTCTTTTTTCTTTTTTCAATTCTCTTTACGCTGTATCCCGCAAAAAGCAGGGTAAACAGAAGAAGGCAGATAGATAACGTGGGAATATAGTGTTAAGGCACTTCCGTTCCCCATTTATATTTTTATCCGCTGCATTTTAAAGACATTAAGTGTTAAATTGCGGAATTTAACGTCTCGCTGTGCCTTGTGACCACAGCGAGGAGAATGAAAACATTAAATACTTCATTTCCTCGAATAGGAATCTATTACGATAGTTTCATTCATTAAGGTAGAGAATACCAATTTCTACAGCGATTAAACAACTTGCAAATGTTAAAAATTATGTTAAATATTTTATTTCGTTTAATGGGTACTTGTAAGGCGATGTAAATTGTTACATTATTGTGTTGTTCTCATGTAAATGAAATTGTATTTCTTTTTTGAGAATAAATTCTTTAAACATAAGTTGTTTCTTAATGTTTTCATAATGGGTGTAAAAGTGAGTGCTATACACCCTAAATTTCGGAAAAATAATAAAATATACAAAAATATGTTGAACAACATGCTCATGTGTTTGCGAACGCTCAGGTAAGAGAGGTTGAAGGAGACTTCGGTAGACATTTGAGAACACAATATCGATGGTACTGGAGGAAGGTCACGTAAAAAGTAACAACATACAACAACATACATTACATATGTACATATATGTATATGTATAATAAAATCATGAGGCCAGTCGTGGCATAGCGGCACGAAGTGTGTCTGTAAAACCGACTGGTTGTTGGTTCAATCCCCACTCGAGGAGATGAAATATTTACTTAAATTTATATTTCCATTTTTTCGCTCTGGTGTCGAGGATAAGCGCGGCGTTGAGTCCTGCCACTCAACTCGCAATGCCTCCAGAATTCGGCAGAAAGTGGGGAAAGGAGTGTCCTAACACTAGGTTCCCTCTGCCTACCCTGCTGTGTGCGGGATACAGCGTGAAGCTGTATAATAAAATCATCGTAGAATTGAACTAGCTACCATCCTATCTGTAATCTCGACTCTACATGTTTTTATTGTAGTAGCATTCAAAATGAATGATGACATCACAAGCCGTAATGAATGGTCGCAATTATTCCAACGGAACGGGACAAAACCTTCGATTTGTCGTTATATCGTTAATTAACACTTGTAAATTATAATTGGCTTGGAATTGTTCGCATCGTACAGCCTTATTAAATTTATATTGTTAACTAATTACGCTTATTGTGTTATTGATAGTTTTGACGTAGTGGAACAGAGACTGTAAACGCAATGGTTGTGAGTTCAATTCACTTTCGGAAATACACTAAGTATATTTCGGGGATACCGAAAGTGAACATACCTTATGTTTATTTCTCCGTTGTTTGGAAAAAAATGGTGAACGAAGAGTCATAGCACTAAGTTCCCTCTGTTTATACTGCTATTTGCGGGATAAAAGTGTAAAGCTAAAAAAATATTTTTATTCAAAGTTGAAAATTTATTCAGATGCGACTTAGAAAGAATAATAACAGGTTGAAGAAGTTCCTTTAATCCGCTTTACACCTAGCCTGTTTAAAATTCTACTTCCATGTTTGTAGAATTAAACATTAAAAAAGAAATTCCCTTTAACTTTAACGATGTTTGAATTAAATTCTTCAAATAAACCATTTTTTTTTTTCAATTTAACGGTTAGTCGATTTTGCTTAGAAGATGAACAAATCAACAGACATTCGTTTACGGTGCCATCAAAAATGTAGAGCTACATAAGATCTTTGACTTTTATAACTTTATTAAAATTTTAAGGGAATAATGAAAACAGATACAGGGTGGAAGTGTAAGCACCACTTTAAATGAAGCCACAGTTTTAACTACTCTATAAAAGCCTAATATAAATCAGAAAAAAGTAAATTCCCAAAAATGAAAATGTTATTTTTTCAAACAAAATAAATAATAATTGTGGTTTTAAAATAAAACGCCATTTGTAAGGACGACGCACGCACACATAAACCTATCAAAGGACCACCGCTGCACACGCCTCATTCCAAAATCGAGTCGTAGGTATTGGCGATAAAGTTCAAAGTTGTTTAACCTTTAGTAGTATTTTTGTAGTAGTAAATGTTTACGTTATTGGGATCTACACGTAATTGCGTCACACTAAATACAGATATGGATAAAAATCGTGAAATGAAAAAAAAACACTACGTCCAAACGATTGAGGCATCTTGATTAATTTCTTTAGGTATGAGTTTGAAATACTTTACCCTATATGCTGTTTCCGTAAAAGGAGCGCTGCCTCTTCCACCCTGTATATTCAGAGCATGATGTGTGAGGCTATTTTTTTGAAGCTAAAAAAATAATGAGAAATATATTTGTTTCTTTGCTCTGATGTCGATTGATATAATAATTGTGTCAATTCACAGACTCTGGCTCAAGAATTTCATTTAAAACTTGAAGATAAGATAATGTGTGGAATTTTAGATTTCTTTTTTGTTATGTAGGAAGACAGTCTATTCTTTTATGTATATTTTACATGTTAATTTATAGAGAGCTAAGATAGGCTCTCATGGTACAATTCCAGTATCCTGTTTATTTATAGAACTGTGCTTCGTTTATCCAGTTTTTTAAGATTTAAAAATCAGCGTCTCTAACCGCGTGGATACATTTCCTTCTAATATTATTTGATTTATTTTATTACACGCTGTATCCGCACATAGCAGGGCCTTTGTACGCTTATGTTAATGTTTTGATAAAAAACGTGTGGCTTGGAGGTTTGCTTTGCAATGTGGCACTCCACTACTGTGCGGTTTTGTATGAACTTTCTTCTACGCGCCATATAACTGTGGAAAGGCCTAACCTCGGCAGTGTTTCTAGATCGATACGACATGGGTACTTCCAAAAAGTGAATTCTCGTTTGCCTTGTCCTTTCAAGGAAGGAATCCTTGAGAGACAAAGCGCGGCGTTGAATTCCATTACTCTACACGAAATATCTCAACAATTAGGCGAAAAGTGGAGAACTGAGTGTCTTAATACTAAGTTCCTTTTACTTAACCTATGTCTAAAAAGAGCGTGGTGCTGATTAAGTAAATAAAAAAAGCGATATCAACGAGCTAAAATCTCTGAGCAGATTAGAGTAAAATTTTATTGGTCATATAGGGACTTAGGAAGAATGCCTTTTACGATTTTCAATCTGTTTGTTACTTTATGGGGCAGTCGAGGCGCAAGGGAACAAGCATGTGATTGTAAACGCAATAGGTTGTTTTTGATTCGATTTTCCTTCCTAAGATTCCCACTTTAGGAAATTAAGTATTTAATATTTCCATTTTCTTCGCTCTGGTAACGAAGCAGAGCGCGGCGTAGTTCTGTTACTTAATACTTAATGCTTCCTGCAATCAGCGGAAAGTGGGGAACGTAAGTGTCTTAATGGGAACAAAGTTTCTCAAAATTAGGTGCTCTCTGTCTACTCTGTGCGGGAGAAAAAAAATTATGTTTATAATGTTTTGGATCAGACGAGGTCAACATTTTTTAATGTAAGAATGTTATATTTTCGATGAGCTTTGAGTTTATCTGATAAGATCAAGTACAGTTAAGAGTTAAGTTTCATCAAGTAAAACGCAATATCTAGAACCTTAGCCTACCAGCAATGAGAGTAAATCGTGAAGCTAATTTATTTAATGTTATATACCTAGTTGTTTCCTTTTTCCAAGTAAATTTGTTTAGGAATAGAAAATATAATCTTCTCCAATCAAATTATAACCCAACGCCGCGGAAAACGTCTCATATTTTATCATTTCGCCAAATTTAACACTAAAGGATTTGGACAGAATTTACGACGTGGATAACATCTTGATTCCGTATTTGAGTGTTGTTTACTTTAATATTTACTTGCTTAAATTTATAAAGGTCTTTAAACTATGTCGTTCCATTGAATCTGTGGGCGTTACGGCACAGAGTGGCACTGCGTGGGTTGTAGGTTCGATTCCCACTCGGGAAATCACTTATCTTTATTTACTCACTCTGGTAACAAGACACAGCGCGGCCAGACAATGGGTGGAAAATTGGGAACGGAGAATCTTAACACTTACCTCTACCTATTCTGCAATATGTGTACAGTGTGAAGTAAAAAATAGTTACTTGTTTATTGTACTTTTTATATTGGAATCGCTAAAAACATGCCAGTGAGCGCTCCATGGAAAAACCTATAGTAATATTTTTATTATATTCTTTTCAGGCACCTTGTACGCGAGCGACGTGGAGCCGGATATCCTTAAAAAGCGTTAACACGTGAGTGGAAACGTGAGGAGGTCGTGTGTGGGATTTATATGAAAATATTTGATTGGCCGTATTTTTTGTAAGCAGTTTGCTTGTATAGCCGAACTAGATAGATGCAGCATTTTTTTTTGTTGTTTTTGTTTTTAATATTTTTTTCTTTTATGGATACGAAGGGGAATACGGGAAATAAGGTGGAAAATACATTTTAATTCAATTAACAATTTCTTAGGTATTCAAAAGACAAAATAAAAAATGGGTGCATTTTCAAAAACTACATTTAAAATCGATGTGAAAAATCGCAACATTTTTCGTCTTTTACTTTTTGATTTCGTCACTTGGTGGAAAAATATTTTCTCTTAACCACTGAAGTAAGACAGGATGTGGCGATGAGCTCCACCACGACGATGAAGTGCCTTAATATTAGGCTTCCCCTGCCAGCTCTTTGGGAAAAAGCGTAAAGCTTTAGTTTATTAAGATATAACCACAGAAGATTATTATCAAGATTTACAATAAGGGCTCGGCGGTGGTTCCCATAAAGAACGTATCTTATAGACATCTAGGTTAGTAGGCGTGTTCCGTAGATACTATATACATATGTATGTATAGTACCTAACAATTTAATACGATTCAATAACCACAAGTAGGCCTTTGATAGTAGTACTGATAGCAACCTGTAAAGCTTAATGTTGTGAATTCTTAAATAGACGACATGACGTATGAAGTGGGTGTGGGTTCAGTTCCTCTTTAGGTTAAATTTAAATCATTTATCGTATTTCCACGAACATATTTTCATTTCACTTAGCATATTTGAATATACTTTTGTGGGCACTTTTAAATCAGTTCTGAAAGATTAGAAAGAAGCTCTGCTGATAAGAGGCGGCAGCAAACATAACTAGTGTTAAATTTCGTAATAGAATCGTAATTTTGAGAAAATTCCTGTGGAGGAGCAAAGGTAAGTAATGCTTTTTATTTAGTCATTTTTATTTAGTCACACTGTCCCGCTGCGCTACGACAGCCCTCATGTATATTGTTTAATTTGGCGGTAAGTGAGGAACGGAACGGTGGTTACAATTACTTAATAGATTCCCTCTGCCTATCCTGAATATGCGATACAGCGTGAAAAAAAAAAATTTTAGAGAAATTTTTAGATTCTATTCCCGCTAGAGGCCGCAGTCTATACGCATAGGAGTAATACAACATCTTTGTAGCTACAAAAGAGAGTCAGCAGAGCATGAATGATTCTACACCTGGTATGGAGTGTTGGTATCTTGTTATAACATAAGCTTCGTATTATGTTGTGTTATGACAGAAATACAATAAAAGAGGCGTCATTGCGCAGTGGGACATCGGCACCGTTGGATTGTCAAAGCGATGGTTGTAGGTTATTTAAATTATTAGATTTCTTCAGCTCTGGTTGACGCTCTTCCGCAATATCGAGGTGTATAAAAGGAAGTATAAAAATGCACTACTTTACCTTATACCTTTAACATCCACCTAACATTTTACCATTTAATTTAATTAGGGTCAATCTGAAAAGAGTGAAAAAAATGGTTAATTTCATATTAAAAAAAAAATCTAATGTCATTTTCTAATTCATTCACCGTCCTCTTTTTTTATGGAAAAGGACAAGGCAAACGAGCGTTTGGGTCACCTGATGGTAAGTGATTATCGCCGCCCACGGCCCCGTGCAACACCAGAGGGGCTGCAGGTGCGTTGCCGGCCGACAAGGTGGAGATAGACGCGCTTTTTGAAGGTAGGCCATTCCACAGTTCCGTGGTGCGTGGAAGGAAGTTCCTACGAAACCGCACAGTAGTGGATTGCCATGTATCCAGGTGGTGTGGATGATATTTTAACTTATGGCGTACTGTGCGGTTAGAAAATTCAGCGGCAGGTAACAGGTCAAACAGTTCTTCAGAACATTCCCCATGATAAATGCGATAGAGAACGCACAGCGAGGAAACGTCTCTACGCAAACCCAAAGTATCAAGCCCTTCACAGATTATTGGGTCCCCAATGATTCGAATGGCTCTACGTTGTGTGCGATCAAATGGTTCAAGCTGATACTGGGGTTCACCAACCCAGAGATGAGAATCCGCATTTCTAACTCGATGTACCCGAGATATCCCGACACACCGCCCAATTCCGCGGAATTCCACACCGTTCTATGTCATGACCGGGAGCTGAGAAATTAAATCTTAATCCCCTAATGCGAATCGAATCCACAACCACCGTTAACAGTTAAACGCTATGCCACGACGGCATCTATTATGTCCATGTATAATAATAAAGTATTTTTATACGTGAAACTCTATATCCCAAAAGGGCTGATTACATTTCCGATTTGCTCAATGCTCAACCTTGTTGGCACGCGAGGCCCGCATAGTAACAATATTCAATCGAAAAATCATTATTTACTCATTCTATTCTCCTCTAAAGGATAATGACATATTTTTAGATATATTTTTTTTATTTAAGCAAAAGTAATTACGATATAATTTTCATGCACTTCGTGGGTAAGAAGACAAAACGCGGCGGTGAGTTCTACCACTCAACATGTAAATGAGTCGAACTGAGCATAAAACAGGGAACGTTACTTCGTTGCCCTAGAGTTACTAGTGTTAAGATATTTCTTAGTACTTACTTACTTCTTAGTACGTACTTAGCTTCCGTCTGCTTACGGAATATGAGGGATACAGTGTTAAATAAAAAAATATATACTGAATTAAAATGTAAAAAAGAATAAAATTTGATATTTAAAAAAAAAATATAGTATTTGAATTTATGTATATTTTGTTATTTATATTTTTAGCTTCCCAGTTTTTGTGTTTATAATAGGGTTGGCATAGATAGCCTAGTATAAAATACCCAGCTAATATTAGTTTATCCATTTTCTACCCATTTAGAGACATTGCTTGTAGAGTGGTGTAACATAGCGCCGCATATTACGTAATCAGACCTGTCCGATCTGATTATGTATTTAATGTAAACATTACTCAACTGGGATTTCAATTTACAATTGTAGTGGTTCAACGATTTAACCAAGTGATATTAATAAAGGCTTAATTATAGATAGTGGATAGACTTAAAATTTAATGTTTAAGTAAGTATATTGGGGTCGGCAATGACGATAATATATTTCGTTAAAAATATTTTATTCACGCGCCAGTTGTCTTTTTATTCGCAACCGGTGCAACTTGCCCTCAATATTTTAATTTCTTCGCTCTGGTGACGAGAATTCGCCGAAAAGTGTAAATGTCCTTGAAATAAAGTCTAAAGATGAACTCCATGTAAAATTTGCATTATTAAACCGTAACAAAGTAAACATCTATATATACTTATATATCTATTAAAGTTTTAAACTCATCTCAACAAGCATTTTAACAACACTGGTAAAATGATTCTGAAGCCAAACTCTTCTCTGAAAACATGATTTTCCATTAAGGTCCATAATATATGCTGTATCCTGCATATCCTGGGTAAAGGGAACTTAGTGTTTAGTTCATTCCTCGTTTTCTGTCCAATTTTCGAGACATTGCGTGGTGAGTGTCGGAACTCAACGCCACGTTTTATCTTGTTAATTAAACGAGGAAATTAAAGTAAAAGAGCTCTAATAATTGGGAATTAAACCCTGTTGTTGTGTTTTTTTACCTTAACGCTTTATTCCGTAGCAGGTATATACCAGGGTAAGCAGAAGGAACCTGAGAATCAAGTATATACTCCGTTCTTATTAACATACTTCCGTGCCCTACTTTTCGCCGACTTCTGGAGGCATTACGTGCTTAGTGGTGGAACTCAACGCAACAAACTAACTAAATTTAGTTGGCCAAAATGTGAGAAGATACTCTTTATATACATATGTACATGTAACATTTGATATCATTTATGAAGATCAAAGAGATTTATTTGTCGCGTGATTGAAAAGCTATTGTTGCACCATTTTGAGTTTTATTTTTATTGAAATAAAAGCTTTCTTTGTTTGGCAAAATATTATTTTAGTTTAGTCAGTGTTCCGGAGAATATCACTTGCTGTTCTCTGTCAGTGCTTATAAATATATGGAGAAGGTATATTAAGCATTTCTTTATTATATTGTCATTTGAAGACGAATCTCTATATCTCTAAAAATCATATTTTTGTGTAAATAAGTACTTCAAATTTACTTAATTTAGAGTAACTGTACACGGTAAAAGCACAACATATAATACAGCAAAATCTTGTATAGTTTGCTTAAGGATTTCATCTTGTCTAGAACTATTGTCAATTTAGTTTTAGATTGTATTTTGAAGGCGACACTACGAGAATCTTTTTGATTTGGTGGGATAGAGAGAGGAGCTTGGAAAGGTGAGGTGAGTTGATTAAAAGTGCCCCTTAAGATCGCACGTGGGTCGCAAGTGCCAGGTACTGCACAGCTGCACGGTGAGTCCATAGAATGCAAAGCAGTTTAATTTCATATTTAATAAAATTGTATCTTTTTTCCGTGCCCCTGCGCCACGGCAAAAGGATGTGACTGTAAAGCGGCGCTTGTGGGTTCGATCCCCATTCGTAGAATTAATTATTATTAAAAATTAAATCAGCTTCACGCTTTATCCTGCACACAGCAGGGTAAGCAGAGCGCAACTCAAGACACTCCGTTGCCCACTTTCCGCTGAATTCTCTAGGCATTGCGTATTGAGTGGCAAAATTTTTATCCGAAATTTAGGATTATCAAAATATACCCTAAACAAGTAGATTTTGAAAATCCTAAAACTTATAATATACTTTAATTCACTTTAATTTTTTTTTTTTGGAAATTTCAGTGGAAAATAGATAATGATAGAAGAAACTAAAATAACCAATTATGCTTAGGCGTAGCTCAATGTATCAGTACGATATCGGCAAAATTGCTTCTACTAAATTACACACTAAATTATTCGAAGCTTCACACTTCACTACAGCTAGGAATTTGTCAGCGTCTTCGAGGAGGCCTAACTATTTATACTTCAATATTTACTATGGGTCCCGCCCTGGGTTCACCCGCTATTTTTTTATTATATTTCAAGAATAGTGGATGTATTTACGTTTCTTGAGTCATAACTACAACTATGTTGTGGGTTCGATGTCCTAGTATAATTTCTTGATATGGAATAAATTATATTAATTTTCTGGTTCTGGTAACAAAACAAAGTGCGCGACGTTAAGTTTCGCCACTCAACTGACTGATAATTGAATTGAAGTGTGAATTGAGTTGAGTGAGAACCGGGATTAAGGACTAAAGTTTGAATATTAAGGATCACTGATCAAGATCTAAGGATTAAAGATTAAGGATCACGGATCAAGGATCATCGATCATCGATCTAAGATCAGGAATTAAGTATTAAGAATTACGGGCCATGGAATACAGCTTACGGATTGTGGATTACGAGTTACGGATCTTAAAATAAACTGTTTTCTATTTTCTGCCATAATTAAAAGATATTTCGCATAAGGTAGCATAACGTAACGCTGAATTTTGAATAACGGTTAGAAAAAAAAACAAACTTTATGCATATAAAATGCATTATATATAAAAAGTAATAGATCAACTTGTAACGTCATTACACAACTGATGCACCTTTAAGATTTAAAAGCTTGCCTCCAGATTTAAGCACTCGTATTTATTTAATTTCAGACCAAGTTATTACTTAATTTTCTTGTTAAAAAAAAAAAAACAAAACAAACATAACACAATCTTTTTTAACATTTTTAAAGTGTTAACTACACTTAGGAAAGAAAAATAATTTTTGGAAGACATAAAAAATTTAACATAGCGAAATTTGATCCCGCTCTAAAAGGTATAACAAAATCTATTTCAAAATAATCAAATCTAACCGGCCATTGTTTTTAGATATCCATTAATTGTTACTGCGGAAGGGTACAGTTGATATATTCAGTTTAATTTATAAACGTTAATCCTATTTCAAATTATGTAAATAGTGTTTATATTATGATATATGGTGGTCGGGTTAAATATAAATGTAAGGGGAAGTTTGTATGGAGTTAGCCATTTATAGTTATTTAACATTGTAATTTTGTTCGAATGTGTAGCGCGATGGATGTAGATTCAATTTCCACTCGGGGGAGCTATTTTCAAATCTCTGCTCAAGTAGAAAAAACATGGAGTGTTTCCAATTTGTGCCTAAAGGGGAGAAAGAAGCGATGTATATTCTTAGTTTCTCTGCTGTAGGTTATTGTGGCTTTGCAGCACATCGTCTAACTTTAAATACGACGGTTGAAGGTTCGATTTCCACTCAGTGGAGTGAATTATTTTCATTGTCTTAATTTTCGGTATAAAAAATATACTTAAAAGTGTAAAAATAAACTTCTAATTTTCCTATATAATGTTGCCTGAAGCCTGAAACTCTAGTTGGCTTACTAGGGATTTATGTTAGGTTATAATCATTATACTGTAATATTAGATGAACCTATTAAGCCTTTCCCAAGTCATAAAAATTTAAAACGCCGTTTACATCCGTTTATAGTTAAATTCTTTGGTAATTCAAGCCACATTTACTACCAACATAACTAGACTCTAATTAAAACTCTAATTTCGCTAAACTATCTGAAAATTTTGATAGGTTTTCATAGAAAAATACTTAATTTAGAAAACGTATAAGAATTTGATCATTTTAGACGATAATTCTTAGTAATTATCTTTGAGTAGCGGTAATTTGTAATAATCTCCCTACAGAGATGCTAACAACATAAATAAGTTGTAACAAACGTATAAAAATTTCGATGTAGCTTGATGAGAACGTATGGCTTAGTGGTCAGAGCGCCTGGTCGATTTCCAGGAGGAGCGAGTTCAAGTCACGTCTACGTCCAAATTTTTATACGTTTTCTAAAATAAGTATTTTTCTTTCCTAAGTGTGGATTAACACTTTAAAATTGTTAAAAAGATTTTCATAAATTATGCTCTAAAATACAATAAAATTATTGTACTGACGTGAGTCTGATGTTCATTTTGGTCGGATACGTTTTGTTAACAATGCGTACATATTTCCAATAAAGCCACACTCACACTAAGTTGAAGTCATTAGTGCACCTGGGACCATTGATGATCATGACCATTCCCTTGATGATTTTGGCCTCGATGACGTTATTTATTAGTTTTTTTCACAACCATTGCACAGTCGAGGTTGATTAATATCAGACAGCATGATAACAACTGATCCTATTTTTAATTTTAAATTGTGAGATGGTAGTTCTGGCAATTCCAGTGAATTAAAAAATTGTATGGGATAGTTAATTATGTCAACAAGTCAGGATGGCTTCTAACTTTGTCAACTAATTTGTAGGAAAACATTTCTACTGGAAAAACAAAATTCAATGGTCGCATTAAGAATTTGTAAAATAAATTAAAAGTTTAAGAGGGCGAACCCGCATTTCGGTCGTTAGTGAGATATTAACAAGATACGCGCGAAAAACTCCACATAATGCTCCATTTGCAATCGAGTAAAAAGGTGTTGTACTAAAAGCAGTTTCGGTAATAGTTATGATATGAACGAGGCTCATCCAGGCCTTCCAAAACACTTTATACGAAGATTTAAAAACATTAAGAAATAAAGAAAAAACTGATATATAAATTATAAAAATCACTCATACGTAATATTTTTGTGTAGTAGAAAGATTTTTTTTATCTATGAGGCTAGTAGTGGCGAGGGCGCATAAGTTAGCGATTGTAACCGCTACAGGTTTTGGGTTCGATCCCACACGAGGAAATTAAATGTTTAATATTTTCATTTCCTCGGGATATCATAACGAGCCAAAAGCTCGGCATTGAGTTACGCCATTCAACAGGCAATGTCTTGTCAAGTTAGCGGAAATTGGGGTACACAAGTGTCTGAATGGGAACGGAGTGTCTTAACACTCGGTTCTCTCTGCCTAATATGCTATGTAAGGGGTACAGCAAACTAACAAACTCTAAGTTATTTTACATTTTTTTTAGCTTTTAAACAACGTAAGCAGACTAAATATAGTGAGTGAATGAGGTCAGTGGCGGAACTCAACGCCACGCTTTGTACACAAGTAAAAAAATGTTATAGAAACATTACTTTGTATATAAACATATCTGTCTGTGGTACGTAATTATTCTATCTAATTAAAGTTTATTTCCAATTAAAATATAAGGCCTAGGGCAAAAGTAATTTAGTTTTCCGTTTCATCTAATAGGAAGCAAACGACTGGACCCAAAAGTTTGTAACTTTCGGGATCAATTTGTGGACTTTATACCAATTAATTGTTAATTTATACGTTTTTACGTTAGTTTCGTACATAAATCTTTTTTACCACTACCACAGCACACTGCATAAACGCTATGTTATGATTTCTATTTAAGTTGATTAAAAATAATGCAAAGGCTTATTTATTATATTAATCTCAAATATATTTTTTGTATAGTCTAACGATAGATAGATTTAAATTTAAGTAAGTAGACAGAACTTAGTGATTAGTTGCTTTATTTTCTATTCAATTAAAGATGTTTTTTTAATTAAGAGGCCAGTCGTGGCGCAGCGGCACAAAGTGTGATTTTAAAACTGATTGGTTGTGGGTTCGATCCCCACTCGAGGAGATGAAATATTTACTTAAATTTATATTTCTTTGCTCTGGTGTCGAGGCAAAACGCGGCGTTGAGTTCTGCCACTCAATACGCAATGTCTCCAGAATTCGGCAGAAAATGGGGAACGCTGTCTCTTAACACTAGGTTCCCTATCCTGCTGTGTGCGGGATACAGCATGGAGCTGATTTATTGATTTATTTATTTTAAAGATATTTCTTGCAGCGTAATGATATTCTATTTAATTTTCTCTAACAAAAATTCTCATATTAAATTTATATATCTTTATAAGATACATTTAACCTAAATAATGCATCAAACTCAAATATAGAGTTCTCTCAATAAAGTTTAAGGTTGCAATGCCAAAGAAGATCTTCGTATTTTCTGTGAAGCAACTAAAGCTCAGAGGAATTTAAAATGACTTTAAAATATTAGAAACTGTTAAGAATACAGTTTTGTAACAAGAAGTTCTCTATATATTTTATTAAATTGTAAACTTATAGAAATTAGATCGATCCTATACATTACTCTCTTGCAAACTTTTTATTTAGCTTCACGATGTATGCGCATGTAGGGTAGGCAGAGGGAACCTAGTGTTAAGACATTCTGCCAAATTCAAGAGGCATTGCGTGTTGAATGGTGGATTTCTACGCCGCGCTTTGCCTCCTCACCAGAGGGAGAAAATGAAATTTTAGCAGTACGACAAATTTTGAAAAATAATTTATTTAAAATGCGAAACCTGAATATGAAGAGCAGAGTAAAGTGACTTATAGTGATGCGCCATAATTAAAGGAGGAACTGTCTGCTAGCTTCAAAGATACACATACAAACGTGACTATGTAAAATATCTAAAAACTGATAATATTTTATGCGAATGTAATTTGGGAAGTGGAACACAACTACGCGATGTGTTTCACAAGATTGGAAAAATGAAAAAAATATATATTATACAGCTTAACGCCATCTCTTTGCACTTAGCAAATTAGAGAGAGGGAACTTGGGAACCTAGTTATATTATATATATCTAAATTTTTAGAAAACATAAAAAAATATTAAAATAGAAAAAAAATACCTAGTGTTAAGATAATCCGTCTCCATTAAGACACTTTGGTCCTCACATCTCACCGGATTCTCGAGGCATTGCGTGTAGAGCTCAATGCCGCGCTTTGACTCTATAATAGAGCATGGAAACCAAATATTCCATTCCTCCACCAGGAATTAAACCCGTAAGAGTAACGTTTACATTACACCCTTGTTTCATCGTGCCTCGACGGCCTCTACATGTTGATACGAGTATGTATTAGGTATTTTATCTCAAACTATATAACCATACAGTATAGAATACACAGTGTAGTATAAACCAATACCCGTATAGTGCTCATATTATAAAAATCTATTTGAAATCCACTCCACATATATATTTACATATATGCAATAGTTTATTTATAAAGCTCTTGATAACTAACCGTCCTCTGACAGCAAATATTAGCTAAAGTCAAATATTGTCGCGGTCGGTATGCAAAATAATAGTACAATACTAGCTATCGTAGATACCGGTTTTGAGTAAATATAAATGTAATGTTTGGAAGAAATGGAATGGAAAATTTACTTTTATGATGTAAATTATTGTTTAGCTTTAGATTCTTTGTTTGACAAATTTGGCGGCGTTCAACTTCGCCATTCGACACACAATGTCTCGATTATGGATGACGAGTGGAGTGTCGTGACACTAGGTTTAACTGCCTACTCTGGTATACGGAATGCAGTGTGAAGTTGAAAACATATATATAAACTACTGGTTTTAAGTAAATATAATGTAATGTTTCTATTATATTCACTCACTGCGGTCACATAGTCCGTACTATTCGTTAGTAAATGCATTGTATAAATACTATATAATAAATACATTATACATTCTATATAAGGATTCTGGATTTGAACTTCAAACTAAATCATAAATTACAGTTCTCTAAGAAAACCATCTCAAATTCTGAGTTGGACTTAATTGAATTTCAAATCTCGATGTCGCAGTGCAGCGCGCTCTAACGTGGCTGGCTACACGACCTTGACCCATCAAAATTTGGCTATCAATTTTGTACATATCTATCATATTCTTACTATTAAAAATATGGACAATAATGGCGATTCTTTTAAAATTTTAAGGAATATTTCAATATAAAAATGTTATATCACGTATAAACTTAAAGAGGCTGTGGATGTGCAGGGACACAACGGCAACTAAACTTAACTCGACGGTTGCAGCTTCGGTTCCAATTTGGAGCCCTAAATTATTTAAATTTTCTTCTCTGGTAACAAGACAGAGCGCGGTGCTGAGATCCGCTATTCAACACGTGTACGAGGAAGCTAAATAAAACTTGAAATTTCATTTCTATGCGGTTATATATGAAGTGGAGATCACGTTCATTGGTCGCGTTAACGAAAAACCACAGACCGACTTTTTGTATATAATATTATTTCAGCATTATTTAAAATAATAAACGAAATAAATTTTTCACATGAAATTTTATTTATTTGGGAAGGAAGTATATTTTTTATAATCTATCTATATATATAAAAGGACTTGTGCTGACTGACTGAGGTAAGTCGCACGCAGAGCCGTAACCGCTGATGGTAGAAACGTAAAATTTGGGCAGATGTTTATTTTCATATTCTGGACATCCACTAAGAAGGGAATTTGAAAAATTTTAACCCTAAAGGGATGAAATTGAGGTTGAAAGTTTGTATGGAAATTTTTTTTAATCTGTACCGATTTTTATAAAATTTGAAATTCAGACTCTTAAAAATATTTCATTGAACACGTGTTTCATGGTTTTTAAGAATTCACCCCCTAAGGGTACAAATAAGGGGTTGAAAGTTTATATGGAAAAATCTTTAAATTGCCACCGATTTTTATAAAAAATTAAATTCAGACTGTCAAAAATATTTTATTGAACACGTGTTTCGTGGTTTTTTTAGAATTCACTCCTAATAAGCGGGCGAAGCCGCGCGCGCCCTCTAGTCTATATATATTAAAGGACTTGTGCTGACTGACTGAGGTAAGACGCACGCAGAGCCGTAACCGCTGTGCGTAGAAACGTGAAATTTGGGGAGGTGTTTATTTTCATATTCTGGACATCCACTAAGAAGGGAATTTGAAAAATTTTAACCCTAAAGGGATGAAATAGGGGTTGAAAGTTTGTATGGAAAAAAATTTTAATCTGTACCGATTTTTATAAAATTTGAAATTTAGACTCTTAAAAATATTTCATTGGACACGTGTTTCATGGTTTTTAAGAATTCACCCCCTAAGGGTTCAAATAAGGGGTTGAAAGTTTATATGGAAAAATCTTTAAATTGCTACCGATTTTTATAAAAATTAAAATTCAGACTGTTAAAACAATTTTATTGAACACGTGTTTCGTGTTTTTTTTAGAATTCACTCCTAATAAGCGGGCAAAGCCGCGCGCGTCCTCTAGTTCATTATAAAAATATAACATTCATTTTATATTTTTATAATGAATTATAAATAGTGTTTTTTTTCTTTCCCTTAGTTAATTATGTGGAACTTAATGATGATGGATTTTTTTACATTATTAAATTATTATAATATTATAAAAGATACTGTAATTGACAAATGTCAATTGACAAATGTTCATTGTAGAGTCTGTGTGGACGCATCAGCACTGTGTTTGTTTGTAAACAGGACAGTTGCGGTTCGATTTCCACCTGGTTAATCTTTGCTAAGAAAAAGTTGAGTTTCGCCACTCAACATATGAAGACTCGGAAATTGGGTGGTGCATGGAGAACGGAGTGTCACAATACTATGTTCCCAAACCCTACATTTTCTGTTCTTTTTTATATTAATATCTACAGAAGATAAAGTCAATCACAGTTACAAAACTGTCATGTTGTCTTATACGTTTCGTAATTAAGATATTGTATGTCATATTCTGAATGTAAAATGAAGACGTTATCTTCGTTCTCTTGTTAAGGGTAGGAGCTAACAAATTTTTTTTTTATATTTAAATAGTATTTATACTACTTAAATTATATTTATTATTTTTTTATTATATTCCTTAGACATATATGGGGCCGTCGTGGCAAAAATGGCACAAGCGTGTAAAATATTTATATTTTCATTTTGTCGCTCTGGTAATAGCTCAAAACGCGGCGTTAACTTCCGCCACTCACCACGCAATGCATTGAGAATTCAGCAGAGATCAAATCGCAGTGTTTAGCTACACTGCGACTTGTCCATGGCATTATGGAGAAGTTATAATTATAGTAAATGGTAAGGTATAGGAAAATCATTGAATCAAATCCACTATTATATTATATAATATATTCAACCACAAAAAAGATAGCCACAAAAAGATTTAAGTTTTAAATATACATTAATAGAAATAATAAAAAGTTATGTGGTGACACCTTTAAAGACCGCAGTTAAGCCAGCTCAGGTATAAATTCGATGTTAAAATTTCATTTGTAAAATTTAAACCGCAGACATTTAAGGGTTAAATGGGAATTTAATCTGGTAAGATAAAGAGATTTTAAAGGATTTGGTAACGTTTTCATTTCATTGTGAGTTACTTTGTGGGTGTGTGGGCTGTGGATTGGATATGTATTTTTGGTTTATTATTTACCTACATTATACATGGATATTCGATAATTAATAACGCAATGATTGTGGGTTCGATTCCCAATCAGGGGAATTAAAAATTGTTATATCCTCGTGCTGGGAGCAAGCATACATAACAACTTTAATACTATTAGTAATACTCTCACGTACAAAATACATATTTGTATGGGTAAATCGATTAGAGATAACCTCTATAATGGGTAAAATTTGAAATCCTAGTATGGATTTATATCTGTATAGTTTGTATTAATTTATATTAATAGACATAGGTCCTGCCTTCTCCGTCTGGAGTCATTCTGTTCATAGTTCAGTTTCTCAGTATATTTTGCACCGTTCTGCATTGCTTCATAAATAAAATCTTTTGTTTTTTTTTTGGTTGCCTGTAAGAAATCGCTTTCAGTGATAAGACCGCCATTGTGCATTTGTTAAATTTTTATTTTTTGCTTCACACTGTATCCTGCATACAGGGAACCTAGTGTTAAGACACTTTGTTCCTTATTTTCCATCAACTCAACGTCAAGCCTTTGCTTCGACACCAGAGACAGCCTGTCGTGTTTACAGTCACACTCTATGCGCTACAACTGGCTTCTTCATATTTTTTTAATGATCACAATTAACAATATTTTTTTTTGTTATTTGTGCAATAAAATATTATATAATTATTATGCTTTGTAGAAACAGATGTAAACTTTTAGTACAAATTTTACAGCGAAAGTCAAAAAATATTATTCTTTTCACTATTAACAAGATAGGTACTATCTGCGATTCCGTGGTCAGATCGAAGTAACTTAAAGTCTACAACTGACTACAACTGACATATATCAAGTGTCCCGGGTAATTCGGACCGAAAGTACGGCGGGCTACATCGAAACCAAAAAAGATAATATAAATTGATGTAATATATCCAAATCCCAAATCCTCGCTAAGGAAAACAGATACATTCCTAGAATGATCCGCGAGGCTATTGAAATACAAAAACATCCTAATTTCAATAGAGAGGACGGCTGGAAGCTTTCTACCACCCACCCATAAAATCATTGAAGTCTCAAACCCACCATACCAGAGGGCAAGATACCATCAGCTCATTCTGCAGGAATCCAGGGCAGTACGCGAGGCAATTAACAAATCGTTGGCGGTAGTTTGATATAATAATGATGTCAACTGACAGACGAATGCCACCTCAGTCTACCCGTGACCACGGACTACTGCAAAGTGTTCGAAACGTCGGGTTTCCAAAAATGTATAAACATACAAAATATACGCGATTAATCCGGTTAAAATAGTTTTATTTAAAATGTGTAATAATCGTGAAAATCAAAGAACTTATTGATGTAATATACCCTATATATACTCGTATAGCCTTCCTTGGACGGACTATTTACACAAAGAGAAAATCTATTTGGGCTAATCTTAGAAATTTTTGGTTGGTAGTTACCGAGATTAGAGCGTCAAACCAAACACATTTTTCAGCTTTCTAAAATTAGTATAGATTTAACTATGTCTATATTATTTTTCAAAAAAAGTTTAACAAGTTAAAGACGATGTAGCGGTGTAGGCGTGAAAATCTTAAATAAGTATTATAATTATAGCGAATTAATAACCTAATTATATTCTAACGACGTAAAGCCGCTCTTATAAGGTAAGTTCATTAACCCTTAATATTAGTTTCACGCTTTATCCCGCGTAAAGTGTTAAGTGAAGGGGTAATGTTAGGAGTGATAAAAAAATCCATTCTTCTCCTCTTTGATCTGTGTTGAGTGGTGGAATTCACCATACAGCATTTTATTATATATATTTAAGAGGTAAAACGCAGCAGAATTCCGCCGCTCAATACGCAATGAATGCAAAAGTTAATGGAAAATGGGAAATAGAAGTGTCTTATTGGGAACGCAGTGTCTTAAAACTAGATTCCCAAGTTGCCTCTGTCCTACCTTGTGCAGGATACGGCGTGAAGCTAAAAAACGAAAAAAATAAACAACCAAATGGAAATCGAACTCAGAACTAGAGTATAAGGCGATACTTATTAAGCCACGACAGCGTTCCCATTGTTACTCAGATGAATTGTTCTGTTCAAGCTTCAAAATTGCTCCATAACTTTCAAGTAATAAATGACCTGCTTATCGGATGACACGGCCGATATCTTGCGTTGTTGAAGTTTAGAGTCGTACGACTGACTTTAATTAACTGCTTTTGTTACTCGATAAAATATGTTTTAAACTATTTATAATATTTAAATAATGAAATTTGGCTTTAACTAATTTAAACTATTATATGTTTTAGTTTAAATTAGTTAATTGAGATTGATATCATTACATATGTACATAAACATGGATAATTACTGGATAGCTGTGGATTTATCTCAGTCTTTTTTCTTTTTAGCTTCACAGTATATGGTAAGCACAGGGAACCTAGGAACCTAGTGTTAAGCCATTCGCCCAATTTAAGCCGATTTTTGGAGGCGGTGCGCGTGAGTAGAGGAACTCAACGCCGCGCTTTGCCTGTTGAAAATATTTATTTTATTTCATATAACATACCTATCACGTTTATAGTCGAACGCTTGTGGAGAACAAGCGCCACGACTGGACTCAATATAATTATTATTATATTCACCTTATCCTTTTTATTATATTTTTGTTCAGCTTCACGTTGTGTCCGGCATATACCAAAGTAGCTGGAGGGAACGTAGTGTTAAGACACCACCTTCCCCATGCACGATCAAATTTTCGAAACATTTCAATACAGAGAGACGGAACTCCAACGCTTTGTTACATTACCAGAGCGAGGAATTTAAAATAATTCTGAGCGTAGTACCGATACACTCCTATCGTAGCGTAACTCAACGTCACACTCCTAAACTTAAACAACTTTTAAGTACAAATAACTAATCTTCTTTTGACATATGAGAATTAAACACAAATATTGAACGAAAATTCTTATACGAGTTGCGATATTTGCTGTGAAAATAGTTGGAAACGCGTGGAGTTACTTACAAAAGTAAATAGCAGTAAATAAGCTCAAGTTATTTTAGTTAAGTTAAAATAACAGAGATTCCATCTTAAAGTGTGATTAAATTCTTAGTCTTTAGTTTGCTTAGAAGTTTGGTGTGGTAGTTTTAAATTTCTAGTTCTTGTGAATTTACTTGTACTTATAAGCAGTTTTTCTAGGTTTTCACTTCTTCCGAACAAGGCAGGGTAGTTAGATATAACACAATTTACAGTAAAAACATTTCTTTCTTTACATTTTATATATCTCGTGTTATTAGGTGGAACCCAACGCCGCACTTTATATGGTCATAATCAGCACGTTTAGGAGACCTTCTCAAATGGACTATGATAAGGGATGCATAGAAGCATTAAGATACATTTTTTTTTTATTTGAACCTAAAAAACATTATGGTGGTAGCATTTAGGTATTTAGTGTCAAGATATAGTATATTGAATTGTCTCACCCAATTCAAGGAATTGAGTAAATTGCGGGTGGGTAAATGTAAATCATTAAGATGAGTCGTCGTGCCCTGAGTAGGAATCGAACCTACAAATATTGTGTTTATAGTCAGACTCTGCGACACTACGTCAAGATGGTAATGATTTCTCCTTTTTTTAAAATATTAAATATATCTTCTCTCAAGTGGGAATCGAACCCAAAACTGTGACGTTTACAAAACTTGTGGGCTACGACGGCTTTAAGATGAAATAAGGCATTTAATAAATCCTTACCGTCGTTAGTTACTTAGAAATTTTAGTAAAGTAGCATA
The DNA here is from genome assembly GCA_013421005.1 of Heliconius erato x Heliconius himera. Taxonomy (NCBI): domain Eukaryota; kingdom Metazoa; phylum Arthropoda; class Insecta; order Lepidoptera; family Nymphalidae; genus Heliconius; species Heliconius erato x Heliconius himera. The sequence continues at coordinate 4,653 of JAATLQ010038566.1, read as the reverse complement.
GTTGCAGCTCCACTAGATCTCGGTAAACTTGAAACTTGAAAATGTCAGAGATCAGAGCTTTTAAAAGCTATTTCAGGTAAAGCTTACACTAATGATACGTTTTTTTTAATTTTCTCGTATAACTTCAAAAATCGTATAATCCATTGATTTATAGAGTTCCGTACCCAATGGGTAAAACAGGACCTTATTACTAAAACTCTGTTATTTGTCTGTCAACAGGCTGTATCGCATGAACCTTGAATGAAGATAGTTTAAATTTTCATAGAAGAAAAAAAAACAAAACTATAAAACAGACTAAAATAAATGCTTAAGGGGGCCCTCATACAACAGACATATTTTTTGCCGTATAACGGGTACAGAACCCTTTGTGTGCAAGACCGACTTGCACTGGGGTGGTTGTTTTTAGCTATACGATTTCTTCAGCATAATAGAAATGTAAGAAATGTCTATACACTTTATTTTCCATTCTCCATCAGAAATTCAATCATAGCGATTTAAGTAGTGAAAGAATAATGATATATTTATCAGCTTCATGCTGTATCCCGCACACTGCAGGGTAGGCAGAGGGAACCTAGTGTTGAGACACTCTGTTCCCCACTTACTGCCGAACTCATGCCGGAGGCATTGCGTATTGAGTGGCAGAACTCAACGCCGCACTTTACCTCGACACCAGAGCGAAATATTAGAATATTTTATTATTATATTTAGTCGCAGCGTTTGGACCGAAACGAAGAAACGCGATTTCAAATCTCGCTGCGTTTCACAATTGTAATATGTTTTCTGAAAAAGTACGAAAAGTGATAAAACTGTCAATTCTTTACTTACGGACAATTTGAATGATATTGTGTACTAAGTTATAGTTCAAGTTTTATTTAATTAAAGCAAGGATTTGTATTCACTATCGTTTCACCATGACGCTTATTATTTTATATGTAAGCCTATTTAAAAAGTGATGTAAAATTTAAAGCTTCAGGCGCACCCGAGAGAGCATTGTCGCAGTGTTTTCTAGAACACAGTAATAGTTTTAGCTCCTACTATCGTTTTGGATGATTGATGAGTTTTTTCTTTTTTTTTCCAGCTCCACGCTGTACTTCGCATACAACAGACTATTCAGAGGAACCTTAGTGTTAAGATCCTTCGTTCCTCACTTTTCGCCTAAATTTGAAGACGTGATTTATTGTGTTGCGCCACTTTCCACGCAGCGTCTCGTGATCGGTCATACAATGAAGAATAGAGTATTATAACACTAGGTTCTCTCTGTTGCATCTCTCAGAAAATGTTTTTGTGAAAATCAAATTAAGAAGACAAAACCAAGGGTATAGGAATAAAGAGGGATCGGTGGTCCGTGCCCATCCCAGAATAGCCTTGTGCCCACCCCAGAATTCGAATTTTGACTAACAAAAAATATCACTGAAGAAGTATATCAAAACACGTTTATACGAACATCTCTGTTCAAAGCTAAAATCCGACCTGGATTTCCAGAAAATATCTCTAGATACGCCCAAAATCTAGATAAGCAAAACATGGAGTTGGTTCCGTCACTCAGCGGAAGGAATTGTACGGAACTTAACGAATATTGGGCGGTGTATGTAAAACTCTAAAAAGTAGGTGCCCACTGCTTACTAAATGTGGAATACAAACATAAATCCAAAAAATATGTAGTAGGGGCAAGAAACATATGAAATTTGTTCAATGTCAGTGAACAAGATGCATTGTATTCTGCACTCAATTGCACTTTCTTGCTGAAATATTATATGAGTGTGAAAAGATGGCCGTTTTTTAAAAAGCTCCCACTACGCTGTTGTAGGAAAGGAAGTATTAAACTTCCGGAATAAAGTTTCAGACATGTTTTAAAATTTCTTTGTTTTACTTTATATATTTTGTAAGTTTCACGCTGTATTCCGCACATAACAGGGTCTGCAAATTGAACCTGGGAACCTAGTGCTAACATATTAGGGTCCCAGGCTTACAATTTGGTTATTTTTGTTCCTATTTTTTTAACTAGCTTCTTTCGATCTGCTGCTTCACCCTTGTCGTCAAATGGAAATAACTAATATACATCGAAAATATTAACGTTATGTTATATATGTCCTCGTCGATAAATGGATAGTCTCAATACAAAAAAAAAGAAGAAAATATTATAATAAAATTTCCAGTGGGATTCGAACTCAACATGATCGTATATAGATAGTTATGTTTTAATTGCGCCTTAATACTGATTTCTACATATTATGAAAAAGTTTTTAAAAACTATTAAAAAAAATCTTAAAAAGAAATCTCTCTGTCTATTTGTAAATCTCTATAATAAATAGAATTCATTCGGACAACTCAATATTAGCAAATCCATTCACGTTAAAACTTTGGCTTGGCCTGTTTTTTGGGGGAATGTGGGGCAAATGACTTATTTATAGTTTTGAAACAACCTGTCCTTGTTTTAGTTGGGTCTGCTACTATTTTTTGACCAACTATAAAAAAAATCTTTGGCTTTTGTGTAAATTTTCGTTCGTTGAAATTTAAACATTATTTGATGAAAATTCTATCTTAGTATTGGATTTTATTGATTAAAACGTTGATAAATAAATATATTTTAGAAGTGTTGATTTGCTTGAGTGCAACACAGTGGTTTTATCAAAGTCACAGGTTGTCATGGTTAACGTGGCCTGATAGAACAATGATCTTACTAGGCTACATATTTCTAGTAGACAAGCGCAGCGTTGAGATCCACTCAACACGCAACGTCTCAATAATTCGCCAGGAAGTGCTGAACGGAGTGTCTTAACACAAAGTTCCCTTTCGTAGGTTATACGGGAAAAAGAAGGAAGCAGCATTAATCAAATAATAAGACACTCCGTTCTCTACTTTCTGCCGAATTCTAGAGGCATTGCGTGTTGTGTGGCAGAGCTCAACGCCGCGCTTGCCCTCGACACCAGAGCGAAGAAATGGAAATATAAATTTAAGTAAATATTTTATCTCCTCGAGTGGGCATCGAACCCACAATCAGTAGGTTTTTCACTTACACTTTGTGCCCCTGCGCCACGATTGGCCTCATCTACGGATATTGTTTAAATATATTTTTTCAAAAAACACCGTGTAAGTAATTTTTTCTCTCTTTCCGAAGGTTGCCTGGAAGAGATCGCTCACTGCGTGATATGGTCGCCTATTGTTCTATATAATTTATTAGTTTTTAATGTTCCATATATATCATGTATTGTTCGATTAGTACTCTTTATTGTATAAAGAGTATTTTACTTTTACTTTACTGAACATAAATAACTCAATAAGAAATATTTTATTAACGATAAATAAAATTAGGCCAGTCGTAGCGCAGGGGCACAAAGTAAATCGGATGGCTGTGGGTTCGATCTCTACTCGAGGAGATGAAATATTTATTTACTTTTATATTTTCATTTGTTCGCTTTGGAGTCGAGGGGAAAGCGCAGCGTTGAATTCCGCCACTCAACACGCAATGCTTTCAGAAATTGGCGGAAAGCGGGGAACGGAGTGTCTTAACTCTTAACACTAGGTTCCCTCTGCCTACCCTGCTGTGTGCGGGATACAGAGTGAAGCTGAAAAAAATTACACGCAAGCTTATTTCGAAGTAATTAAACACTTTATGTTTATTCTTTTCTACTGTTTCGTCTGTATAAAATTTTTATTTCGATTTTGTACAGCTTCCTCGGTATTCATCTATTTTTGATGCCATGTCCAATCACGTCGGCCAATAAGCATCGTCAATTTACCTAGTAACCGGTTATTTCAGCTTCAGTCGATTTCAAATCAACGCTCCATTAGGTTTTACTGCAAAACAATAGGCGTTTTTCACGCTTTTTGTGAAACTGTGTCGATTTATCGCAAGTTTTTACTGACACTATATAATATATTAATATAGCAAGCTAAATCTTACTATATTTCTATATATTACTATTTTTTTTGATTGATTAAGAAGTGCAAGCTAATTTTTTTATAGCTATTTATATATTATTACTAGAGGGCGCGCGCGGCTTCGCCCGCTTATTAGGAGTGAATTCTAAAAAAACCACGAAACACGTGTTCAATAAAATATTTTTAAGAGTCTGAATTTCAAATTTTATAAAAATCGGTACAGATTAATTTTTTTTTCCATACAAACTTTCAACCCCTATTTCATCCCTTTAGGGTTAAAATTTTTCAAATTCCCTTCTTAGTGGATGTCCAGAATATGAAAATAAACATCTGCCAAAATGTCACGTTTCTACCATCAGCGGTTACGGCTCTGCGTGCGTCTTACCTCAGTCAGTCAGCACAAGTCCTTTTATATATATATAGATTTCGTACTTTAAAAGATATTCAAATATATAATAAATAGCTCAGGAATCATTTTTGGATAGGTCAAAAAAAATTGTAACAACTTTAAAAGAGAGATGAGGTCTTGTAACTGATATCTCAAACTCGTTTGAAAATATTATTCAATAAATAATGCCTTGGCTTGTGATGTGTCTAGTGGTTAGAACTCTTTATAGTTGTGATCGTGAAGAACCCAAAATCTTTTAGAGATTCAGAGGAAACAGTGTTAAGAATTCCATATTATGCCATTAGAAGGTATCGCTTTAATAAGATATATGCCATCAGAAGTTGTTCTTGTGTCAGTTATTTAGATAACTGTAGACTCGACAA